>MU871376.1:0-20566 GCA_036418205.1 Ostertagia ostertagi
ACGAATTCATTATGCACTCCATATGTAAACAATTTCATAAGTAACACATAAAAGGAGCAGTTTCAGAGCATGCCACGTTCTAAAACCGGTGCACATCTGAACATGGCCATTTTCAGCGGGTGAAATACCCACCGCTTCCGCTTAATACATGTCGAAATTTTGAGAAATCTCAGCGCTACGTGATGATGCACGTCAATGACGGTATAGTGATATCCGGACTGATCAAAACATCATGGCCATTCGATTGCTGGGTGATGTTCATATTCGTGGTGTGTATTTTCAAAAAGTGAATAGCTGCCAGGATTTCAGAAAGCACCAAGGTAGGTGAATTGTTCTGCCTAGTTACGAAAACGTAATAGATTCACAATTGAAAGCTAGCTTTGCTTCTATTCTTAGCTTCACATACTGCCTTTTGTAGTTTTGACTTTTTACATTTTTTAGGTGGTACTCTCGATGAGAGCTGCCCAACCGCATACACACCCAGTAGGAGCTCAAGGAGACCAACATTATCCACCGGTAACAATTTTCTAGTGGCAATTACATATGTCTAGTCATGAGCCGTAGAAAACAGCGACCGGCATCGTTGCTAATCGGGAAGTGGGCTCTCAAAGCCCAATATCCAGGACTAGCTGGAAGGATAACTTCCCCATGCGTGTGGTAGACCCACGTCAAGCTACAGTGATGATTATCATCAAAACAGAAACAAGTTTTTGTTTGGAAGATTAGATGGTGGGGACACTCAGCTTTTGAGAGCAGAGGACCAAAGAGATTAGAGATACAGTTAATAATCTTCGACGCTGAGTATGGGGTGAGCCTTCGGGTCGACTACTCGCAGTGTGAAGAACTCTTGGGCAATTCCAAATATTCAAACCTAAAACAAGTAATTTCGGACCTATCTCCCAACAGGCTCCACTTTGTCGCGAAGGGTCACGCCCCTCGACCGATAACCGCTACGTGGCAACGAATATTGGGACTGATTTCGATAAGACAAGAAACAACATGAACTTCAGCAGTGGAGCAAGAAGCTTGACACGATATGAACAAGCCAGAACTTCTGAGTTTGCCGTTTACTTCGCGTGATTAGCAAGCGACAGACAGCGACAGCGACATTAAGATATAAGATATAGGTAAATAAATGAGCAAATAAAAAAAAAATACTCAACTGAAAGATTGGATACGCACTAATGAGGAGATTAGGAGGAGCTCATGTCCTTAAAGGGGGACATTCGCAACGGCATTTAAAAATTGCTGGTAGATGACACAAGGAAAGAGTAAGTTCAGGAGCGAGAAGAAACGCCAAGGTGAACAAAAACATGCTCACATCCTCTCCCTAAATTTCTTCCCCTCGCTACGGTTACTCCCAGGTACTGTAAGTTACCCACCCACCTAAATGCCCCCCCCCTCGGCAACATTTAGGCGTCCAAATCTAAACCAATCAATATACAGGGTGTCCCAAAATTATTGGGGCGCCGAAATTCAAAAATTTGTTTGGCAAAAGTACTCGATTATTCTCCCTTCATTTGCTGATGATTAGTTACACACAAAGGTCCTCTTGTAACCTGTTTGATTGTAGGTGTGAAATCCCTACTATATTCAGGAGGGCGGGAGGTCTTTCACTGCGACCTGCGATCATTCGCATGCACGAGGTGGATACCCCAATGAAGGACAATGTCAAATATTTTGTAGTTTCCACAAGGGTTATACGGAAGGTTATCCTACGATACTAGGAAACAGCGTCCATTATGCATAGGCCTAAGAGAGGTAGAAAGGCTGGCCGTTCTGCCGGAAGGGTGTCTGAAAGGTTCCATTCTCAAATTGACCGCGACCCACGACGCTCCTTCAGAAGAATGGCGGAGGAGCTGGAGGAATCGAAGTCATCGATGGGAAAGGTAGTCAATGAAGAACTACATAGCCGTTCCTACCATATGCAGGAGTGTCAGCTCATTTTCGATATCAACAAGCAACAGAGGGTCAAAGATTGCAGAAGGTTGCTCACCCGCCTCAGTGAGGACACGCACCCTACCACCCTTTCTTATGAGGAAAAAATTTCCATAGCAGAGCGGATTGGCAATAGCCAGAAAGATTGCATTCCGGGCAGAAATGTCAGGAGTGCTACTCCACGCTAAAAGATTGTTTGCAAATCACCGAACTTGGTCTCAATTTCGGTTTAAAGGAACACCACGTCCAGTGGTAAGGGGCCGTTAGTTTTCCTTTGATTTCGGTAAGTTCATCAGCAAATCCGGACACTTGAGGTGAACGTAATGAAGGCTCGGCACGAGTCCTACCTTGGAAATAACCCGAGTTGTTTCCAGCAGAAAAGTGCTCAGGCCTACATGGCCAAGTTCCTCCAAGTGTGGTGCCGAGTTCAGTTGCCCGACTTTGCTGGCACCGAGGAACGGCCGTCATTTTCACCAGGTTCGCGCCCACCTCACCTCTTAGTGTGGTCGTTGAGCGAAAGTAAGGTGTGTCAAGTTCTTCGTCACAGTTCGAGTCACTGGAAGGAACATTGAAGGGAGCCCGAGAAGAAATAGACGAGGAATTCCTGCGTGCAACGTGCGCGAAGCCTAAGAAGCGACTTCGAGCTTGCATTAGTCGCGTTGGAGAGTATTTCGATATCTAGTTGTTCCACATTGTTGGGGATGATGCAATTTACCTTATGTGTAAATTCAGTCAGCATCGTCCGTTTAGAAGCTTGAAATATATTGCTGTGTGTAGGCGCCCATAATTTTGGGACACCCTGTACATCGTGCGGGATATCTCAATCTCAGGTATCCTAGCATGGTAATCTACTACTCTCCAACGACTTCAATCGATACGTATCCGATACTTTGCAGCTTAATATCCTACTCTACTACGATCCTAACCTAATGATCTCCTAATCTATCTATCAATACATAGGGCTAAGGAGTTACTCTGAGGATTCATTCCCGAAACTTGGCAGAACCAATCGTGCACAGGAAATACCTCCACGACACAAGATTGCTATTCTTGCTCTCCAATCGATGCTCACTTTTCGGTTGTCACCACCCCCCCCCCCTCCCTCCTTCAGTGATCGATGTCGTACCGTGACGATATGACGTCATAATGGCGAAAAACCCTTTTTTGGCCACAATCAGAAAATATAAAGTGCGCTTACTGCCAAAGGTATTTTTCACTTCGCTCCTCAATAGGAACAAGTTGTCTGTTATAAGCTTGCATTAATTATTTTGAGCGGCTTAAGAAATCAGAAGGCGTAATTTTAGGCCGAACTGCATCACTCTCGACGAAATCCACTGGTTCGTGTGCAAGCCCAGACACTGCCACAGCGAGAAGAGCATGCATCTCCTCAGCACGAGTATTTGAAGAATACCGATCAGAGGCGTAATCGCTACTACAGGACAGACCGAGGAGATGAGAACACCGTAGCTGCTCGTTCGTCCAGTAACGCAGTGAAGAAACAGGTCAGCAGGCCATCGGTATGATAGCAGCACTGAAGCTCTCGCGCTTGCTGTGGCCAGTAGCGTTGTGGAAGGTTGACTAACAGAATCTCCACAGAATCAGTTTTCACAAGCACTATCTCGACCGAAAGAAAGGAAGCACCACAAAGAAGAGGAACGAATTCAGAATCTTTTAAAGATTTCGATTTCAGGTTTCGAATTGGTCACACAAGACAAGAGACGAAATACTGTGTGAGCTGTTCCTTGAGAAAAACATTGATCTACGGAGTTCTCGAAAACTTGGTTGTGGTAGATACAGTAAAGTAATCACAGGGCATTTTGTTTCAAATGGACATGCGGTGAGTAGTTTACCTGAATCACTCTCGAGTTTACAGGGTTACAGAGCCACAAATCGTGAGCCTGCGACAATGCTACATATTTCCAAAGCCATGATAGAACGCCGTAGAAGCTAGAGTATAGTGCAACCAGCGCTCACGGCGTTAGGTGGGGGGGGGGGGGGGAATTCAAAACAAAGCCGATGGTAAATGATACTAGGACTAAGCCCAGAAGAGAGGGAAAATGCCAGGGAGACACAAATGGCTTACATCTTCCCCCAAATGCCTTCCCCTCCCTGAGGCTCAGTCCCAACTACTTTAAGTGACTCCCTCCGATATCCCGAACCCCACCCCCGAACGACATGAGCGCCGTGCTACTAAAACGCAGAGTATCATGGCACTAAATAAGAGTTCACGCCTAAGAAGCGCTAAAATAATGGCACGAGGAAAATAAAGAAGCAGTAACATTATTGTACAGCAGCAAACTAGGGTTTTGCCACTTCCGAATTTCTTAATGTCTATAGGTAGAAAACTCGGGAAATCCACCTCATCGAACTTCAAGAAAGTCTAAGGCACACCTAGGCTGGACTAAGTAAGCGAATTGCTGCGAATAAGCTCAAAAGGAGCAGTGGACGTAAACATTCGTATATGTGACCACCATTAGATATGAATGTTATTGAGCGCACAACGCTAGTCTTGCCAGTTGATTCAATCTGTCCACACGTGGTACTTCGTCGACTATGAATTCTGATATCGTGCTCGGCTGCTGCTCATGTCGTCCGATGGAAAATTTTCTCTGCATCGGGTGCGCCTCGTCGTCATGTCTCGGCTGGTGATTACCGCTTGATTCTCGCCGCCGACTCTGAATAAAGATGTCTGCATTCCCTGCTTCCAAATTCTCTTTTCCTTTATTCTTGGCTGGCGGTCCATTTTACACTCCTTGCTTTGATTATCACGGCATTCCTAGACCACCCAACACGTTCCCCCGAGCGTACCTTTAGAAGGCAAAGGTCGGGATTAGTTGACCTAACCAACCTTTTCGGTCATGTCTGTACTTGGTTACGCACCCGTACAGATGTTCCCACGCTCAAAATCTCGAACGGCGCGGTAAGAAGGCCTCAGGGCACGTACTATGCGCTATCGCCGCCTGGCCCGCTACGACCGCCCACCTTGGGATGTGGTGCGTGGCTGGCATAACGTGTGAAATCAGCTAGGGTTGATTGCCGTATCAACCGATAGAACGACTGACATCTCCAGGCGCCTCTTTTCCCCAAGCCAGCCTCCTTCACTGCTAGTGGGAAAGAGGGTTTTGTTAACGGCCTTGTCGACGGTTTTTCTCAGTTTTTTCTCCACTGTCGTTCCACTTCGCATCTCTATACTCAGTTTCAATCGCCATAATACCCCCTTATTGAGCCCGACTTTTGCCTTCAAGAAAGGTCGGTGCCGATCTCCAAGCCTCGACTAGCATAAACTATTAGCAATCCCTGGACGTCAGGGTGATCGTAATTTCGGGCCGCCCTGAACCCTTGAACTTCGGATGACTTCTGAGTGAAATCTCTGATCGGACCATGAACTTTGTCCAACGTCCCTATTGCTTGGGTATTCGTTTTCAAATAATGATCAATCTCTCTCGGAATCGAACAGAAGTTCCCTGGTATCTACAGAATTTGATTGGTATAGTCGATCTTCCCCTGGCCTCAGCGAATCTGCACGAATGCGAGTTCTCGTCGTGACGAAACGAGCAATCATGCACTTATACTCACCACGGATGGACATGAACACGGAGGCGTGAACCGAAAAAAAACCAGCTCGTCCGGATTTTGCAAATGTGCGCACAACCCACTAACACCACAAAGCCTGGTCCACGGAAACAGGATGGTCATATAATAATTCCAACAATAACCTTTATCTACATAAAGTTACTAACAATTCGAAGGAAGTCTAAAAAAGCTTCAGAGACTGTAACTATATCGTATAACGGGCGCCACTTTTTCTGACTTGAGACAATGGTAGAAGAAAAGATTTACGAACAGTCACGAAATTGGAATTTTCATTTGGACGCCAACAGCAGCTATTACCTTACAAATTTCCAACTTTTAGCATAAAAACTTCTGAACTTTTCTTACATGTGTTTGGAGGAGTAAACCTCATTTATTTTGAACTAGGGGGCTTCACAGAGAAGGCAAGGCCAAAGTAATGACCAAGCGTGAGACCTCAGGTTTCACAAAGTAGCGCAAAGCCAGTGAGGAAGAACAGAATCAGTGGCACCCGCATGTCCTCAATGAACACTGCGCCCTGTTCCAAAACATAAAAAAAGCCCCTGTAAGGGGATAGATAGTAAACGTC
Source organism: Ostertagia ostertagi (assembly GCA_036418205.1). Lineage (NCBI taxonomy): Eukaryota > Metazoa > Nematoda > Chromadorea > Rhabditida > Trichostrongylidae > Ostertagia > Ostertagia ostertagi. The sequence continues at coordinate 6,098 of MU871376.1, forward strand.
TAACAAGTAACCATGTCTGTCCGGATCGCACCAAATTTGGGAACTAATCTCACACTGAGCTTCTGGTATGCAATCCAGGCGATTTGTCATAACAGCAATTATGCTTCAGAATCAGAAAGGGTTCTACATGCAATGAAACTAACACGAAAGAAATATTACCCATTACCTGTAGTGAGAATGAGACTTTTATTCTGGAGAAGTGTTCGATTGAGTCGTTCACCAGGCCCTAGTTTCTTCAGATTCGAACAATGTGGGCCGAGCAGGCAACTTAGCCACTCATTTTTAGGTCGCAATCAAGATGATCAACACTCAGAAAGTAACGGAGGAATTTCGGCAGTAAAATTATCTTCCCGAGAGATTGAAATCTGGAAAAGCGGCTCAATCATCCATCTAGTTCGGATGCCTTGGCCACTATGGGAAGCATGGCAACACATATTTGCTCCCAATGACTTCGCAACGGAGGCGATGTAATGGGTGCTTTATATGAAGAAAACTCTGCAAAATACCGACTTTTTCTCACAATTCGAGATAAAAGTGGATTGAGCAGCGGTTCACATCACAGCAGGATAACAGCTCGCAGGATGCGGTAAGACGCAATGGTGCTCATCAAGAGGCTCTTCATTGTTGAGAAGTCAGCTCGCAAGAAGGTTGTAATTACAAAATAGCATCCATCGAGCATGCATTCCTCAACCCCAAACAACTTCCCACTATGATTTCGTCACGTTTATAAATGCTTGCTGCTCAAAGGATGCGAATGCGACGGCTGGGAGATGGAGCTCATTGAAAGACCTCATTCTGAAAGGCGATGCGACCACACCACCAGCAAAGACTAGGCATGCCTTCCGCACAATGCCTTACTCTCTTTCTCACTAGGACGCTGCAAACTAGCATCGCGTTCCAGACTTGCTCTTCACTCCCTGACGCTTTCTTGTGATTTGTCAATGACGGTATAACCGCTTCTACAAATGAATTTACAACCGGTAGCTAGAGCTGTGATTAGTAAATATAAGCCACCAACTTCATCTTAAGCTGCCGTTCAGCTAGCAAACACTGTGCAGATGAAAAGGACCCGTGAAGGAGCACCAGGCGATGATTTGGATGTCTCAAGTAATATCTGCAGTATATTACATGCATACGGTAAGCAATTTCAAAAAGCGCTGAAGTCATTACGACCATCAGCAAACAAGCGATAACAGAAATACGTAACACAGTTTAGCGTGGAATTGTACATCGCGATCTCAAATTGGAAAATATCGTCATCTTTCCGGACGAAGGCATCATCAAAATCAGTGATTTCGGATTCGCACGTAGCGTAGGTTTTCCTCAGATTACTTGACAGGGACTTCAAGTAGCGCATAATAACCAGCGCGCTACAATAACTACCGGTATCGCGCGTATGTTGTGTATCCTGCACAGCTACCACTGATGCTCACTTTCACTCACAACGCTGCAATGTTGGAGAGTAGCTGCGATTAGACCACATGGGTAGTCTATGTAGTAAAGTGTATTAAAACATCACAATCAATCTCCGATTAGGTTGTAACCGATGTGCATCCAAGAATGTGTTCTACGAGAAGGCTTATAAACTCGCCGCCCTAGATGTAAACTTGCTAATATGAGGGTCAAGAAATGATTGTCACCAATATGGAAACCGAATGCTATGTGACCCTTTTTCGACGCTAATGTGAGGCGTCTCACTTGGCAGTAAAGGCCCCTGTCCAAAGTAGAATGTCATTTTACGATCAATGCAATTGGCTTGTCCCTCTCGGCAAAAAATTGGGAGAAAATAAGAGCGTGACACGATGACATGCTCAACGGATTTCGCGACACCAAAGAAATGGTTCATACACTTGAATGAGAGAGTGTTGAATGTGTCGTTCAGGTGATACGAGGGGACGCCCTTTCCGAAACATACTGCGGATCGAAATCATATTCTGCACCGGAAATATTGAAAGGCGAGCCATATGATCCATACAAATCCGATGTTTGGTAAGCCGTTTCATCCCTATATTCATACAATTCCAAAGCGGGCACTCGCACAATTGGAATGAAGAATGAATACGTTAAAAGAATAATTCTACACCAACTTCTCAGCTGTCTCTGATTAGATCGGCTACCGCAGAATGTAAAGCGATTTGAAATGCGTGACGGGCATTAAATCTAGCCGCGTCCTGCCGTGGGATGCCACCGACCATTAGCGAGGTCTGCAGCAACCAGCGGCGACAACATACTTCCACTACCATGCTAGACTGTTGTTCAACAACCTTTTTCCTTTCGATTTTGCTCTGACCGCCACTTGATTTATGTGGAAGATGAGATGAAAAAAAAATTTCCTCTCATTGAATTCAAGGCTGAAAGGGTTAGATGTCCTGCTGAGACCAACCATGTTCAAATAAGCGCTTCTACCTTCGCAGAGCCTGATAGCTAGTTAAACATTTGATAAGTGAGAACCACTGCCGCTGAGGACTTTGACTCAGGGTCAAGTATACGCTGGCGGTACTTTTATCCTATACGACATTTTTCGAACATATTGAAGTTCAATATGACTGATGAAGAACTCCATCGTTTTAAGGTCAGTTGGAGTGATCGCATTTGTGATCGTGACAGACTGCATGCCGTATTTTGTGAGAAGCGTCCCAAATCCACAAATTGTGGAAGCACAGAGGTGAACAAAGTAAATCTTAACAGTGAAACCTACCAATGGGTTTACGGTCAAATTTGCTCACTTTGAGTGAGAACACTCCATGTGATTGAAAAACTCATTTTCAGACTTCGAGCGTATGAATATCCCGCTAAACTACATCTCTCAGCCGAGTGTCGCTTCTCAATTGACACCATGATGACGTTCTCATGGCGTGATCGACCTAATATATCCCATTGCGGTTGTCTGCCGTGGTTTCAGTCATTACCGCCTAACGCTTCACACGGGTTGAAAATCCACATTCTCGACTGAATTAGATGCGGAAGATGTAGACATCTGTCACTGACTCTAGACCGTTCCCGATAGCGCATGATTCCCAGTTTTACTATTTTGAAGAGAGATTACGCATAAAGTTCTGAGTGGTGTTTTAATCCAGAGAATCGAACACAAACAAGAACAGGGATCATACCTCTACAAGCACTTTATGATGCTCCTGAGATGTTGAAGGTAACGATTCTATGAGGTCTCGAAATCGACCCAACTCCAACTCCGCCGCTCGACCTAAATACATCATTATAGAGCTTACATAGTACTTTTATCCAAAGCATAATATAACTTCTCTTCATTTGCTCCATTGTAAAGTACCAACCCCCTTCCCCTATGAGCTTGACATTCCAAAGAATCTCCACCTAACTCCGTTCACTGTACCATGGATGAACCTGCTGGTAAAACCACAACAGCTACATCATAGAATTTATTTGAAGGAACGAAACAATCGTTCACATAACAATTTGTTGACAAATAAAACCAAACAACAAGCTATATAAAGGCTGTATGAATAACAAGGAAGCAAAACAACAAAATCAACAATAGTTATTCTTCGTAACTAAAGATGTTACTACTTTTTATAAACCACACAGGATTCATATCTTAATCAATCGTCCATGGCCTCGCTTTCTTGCGACGCAGTAACCTTACTTCCTGATCGTCCTACCTAAAATGGCAGCGTTCAGCAAGAAGTACAACCCTATCTAAAAGCTATTGGAAACGAACCCTGGGGTTATAAGTCCACTTGGGGAAGACTCTCTTGTAAAGAGACATCATTACGGAATCAGCAGCGTTTAGTTGTTGATCAAATCGGCATTTCATATGACCATGTGTACCTGGAAACAAGAACACTGAAGATTCTAAACAAAGTACCATACCATTAATGTTCTAACAGTGTAACGAACCCAGAGCTTCCTTTATATGTCCGCGGCGGCCACTTGGTGTATATAATTCCACTGGCTTGAACCATTCGATATCCTCTGTAATTTTAGGAAGCAATGGCTAAAGCCGAATACAATTTTAGCACAAGGCAAGATAGAGCATTCTTGCCATGCATTCAGGATGGAGGCTTTTCAACGCTAGCCAATTTCGAAAGCTACATCAGAAAGCTATCCAGTGAGCGTAGTGCTCGTGAATCGCTCACCTCTGTTGAAGAACATGTAACGGCAAACAACCGATCGTTTATTAATTTTGAACGGATGCCCTGACAGCACAATTCGTTTCAAAACTATTCTATCAGGATTAATATCCAACAGCGATCCTGTTGCAACGAGTTCCTGAAAGAGAAGAATTGAAATAAACATCGACCACCACAAATGATTAGAAAATCTTATGCACGAGAGAGGGGGGGGGGTAAATGGGGTGGGTGCACCAACAAGATTCGAGGTAAGTAATATGAACAGTGGATACCTCCTCCCCAACAAAATACTTCTATCGTAACGTACTGGTGTATCGGTCTGTAGGTATGCATTTTTGTCGGTGTGTCCGTCTGTCTGTCCGCGAAATGAAGTGGCAAGAAAACTAATGGTATAAACAAACCGCTATTCGAAGTCATGAGATATTAATCTTCTGCAATGGCGTGATTGTTATAAGACCCTAACAGCTATATAAAAACTACTGAGACACTCTCCGCCATTTCACATGGGACTGCAGCAGCAGCTAGAGTGCAGAGGAAGGTGAAGGGGGCAGAGGGTGGCCGGAATAGCGGAACCTTAGTTTTGCAGAATCGATCTGTCTTGATAAGATCCTTCACTACACAAGACATTTTGCGCATGCGCATCTCCTGAATGAGGTGTTCACCACACAAGTGAAAGTGAGCACAGTGGAGCCCATTAAGGATTCGCAGGGAAGGAAGGTCAAAACAGTTGCCGGGAGACAAATTTGGTTTAGGTATAATCTGCCGCAAAAACTCAATGCAATTAGTGCGATATTAACTTTCATGATGCATTCAATGCGGTAAACGAGCTTCCTCCCCCTCCCCACCCTTGTTTTACATAATAGAAGCAATAGCAAATAGAAACCACCTCTTTGCCTGCTTTGCCTTCACGGAATACCAAGACTGATGCCGGAGGAAAAGTAATTGGCGCGAAGACAGAAGCAACGCAACACGCATTCGCAGGCAAATTCGCAGGCAAATAACGTTCCATCTAGAGAAGCAAAGTAAGAATATGGTAATGAGGCTAGCTAAGACCGAAAAGTTTGAAAAAAAAATTGAAATAAATCATCTTAATTAACCTTGAACTTGTTTCCATTAGTGTGCTGACTGAAAATGGGAGACGCCTCAAATTTACGGAATCCGACACTGAAGATTAATTTCTAAAACAATACACTATACTAGAACAAAATAAGTAAGTAGGTAAGCAAGAGTAGGTAATTGAGTAAGTAAGAAAGAAGTTGAAAAGCAAGCATGAAAAAAAAGTTTTGTGTTAAATGACAGACCTGTTTGCTCATGATCGGAACCTTACATGAAGGATGTTTTCGGATTACGAAGTTTAACACAGACATACGCTGTTCATGAGGCAACAGCTGGTACAAGATCAAGGGGGCAGATGGGTCCCATTGTTCTGAAACAAGCGATCCTGGTGAATGGAGCAAAATCGACGCGTTCCTTCCATAATTATTTTTGTATTAATAAGGATGAGTAGAACGTTTAAAGCGATGTTCCGGGTACAACAGAGAGGACACCCCAACGCCGTGCTGTTTTGTGGTCAACTGATGATAAGAACAAAAATAACAAGCTGATAGCGGATGCGCTGGGTTTTGCTGACCTTCTTATGGAAAAAGGATCTATCATGTCATTATAGGCCCGGCAAGCATAGGATCAAAAATCTACCCGAAGATGTTTATTAAATAGTCTTACGATTAGCTAAAGGTTTACTGAACAAAGCTTCCAGGATTCAAGAAATATCTCGATGACCACCTGCTTCCGCGATGACTTTCATGTTTATGTTTCATATTTTAGATTGATTCAGACCTCTTCATATACTCTCTTTCTATAGTTTTTATTGTAATGTTGTTTTACTATACCTCCTATTGCCTTCTTTTACTATACCTTTGTGATGGCACTGTAATTATTATGTTACACGTGTTCAACAAATGCTAGGTTTCTTCTCGTTTGAACACATGAGGGTTCTCATGTAATAAATATAGATATATAAACATGAATATATAAATAAAAAATATATATATAAAGCAAAGGTAAGTGAGATGATAGAGGTAATTTTAAACAGGAAAAAAGAAATCAGCAAAAAAAAATAACTAGAAAATAAAATGGCAAAAAAGTAACTTACGAGCGAGTGTAATCGGAACTCTATCAATCTGCAAGGTGACATACTGCCCAGAAAAGACGCATGCTGTAGAATCGTAATCGCCAATTTCACTAAGAACTGTCTTTTTTGTTTTCTTATAGTTTTGAAACTGGAATATTCGCGCGTAGTCCGACGGTAGGTTCTCCTTGGCATCCCACGGAGATGTTCTATAACAATAATGGTACAGGTACCAAAAACATATCGCAAAAAAACAACCTCTTTTCAAATTTTGGAAAATACAACGTAGCAGCAGATAAGAGAAGTAAAAAGTAAAAGTAACCTGAAACTTTTCAGTCCACGGTATTTCTGGAAACGAATTCTTGCGAGGTCGTTTATGGGAGTATCAACTTCATCAGGAAACTGCGCATCTTCTCTTTCACGACGATATTTTTCCACCTTGAAATAAAGAGCTATCACAACCATCACCTTAAACGCGTAAAAGTAGGCTGCCTAATCCACAGATACCTACATACTTCGTCAAGGTCATCAGCTTCATCTCCGTCATCGACTTCCGACATCATATCGTCACTTTCATCAATATGTCGACCCTCCCCTTCACTCATTTCAGTAGCTGCATCCATCTCCATTTCATTGACATGATCTTCCTCTTCTTCCTGTTAGGAAATTACCTTGAAGTATCGATGCTCAATCGGAAACAATGGAAACCCTACCTCGTCGGCGCTGTCCTCATCATTCATCACGGTGCTACGTCAAGCAATCAGCAAATCAGTCAATAATTCCGTGCGCTTGGTCATAGGAAGTATCCCTGTTGTTGGCACTTGCCGAACACCGGGCCTCGTTTTTCATGGAGTAAGACTGCCGTGAATATGAATGAACATAGACAATGCTACACAATCTGATGCACCTACATTTGGCATCATCAGCAATATCGAACTCGTCAGGCCATGTCTGTTCAGCATCCATTGGATCTGGGACAATTTCTGACTGAAGGGGTTCACGTCGCGACTCATCGGCAACCACCAACACTTTTGGAGCCGTATCATCTTCTTTGATAACAGCTTTTTCATTCTTAAAAACCAACAAAAAATTTGAGTTTCAGAAGTTATCACTCAAATGCTTTTACTTACCTGTTTCAATGGATGTGGATCAGCGTGGGCAATATACGACCTATTTGGAAATCTCCCCAACCTTGAATGTGGACCAGGTGGTTAACATTCCAAGTTGGACCACGAAGGTAACCGCTGGCCAGTACAGAACATATGCCAGACTATAAAAACTGGTAAGGAACAAGCGTAAGAGGATGATAAAAGAATTTCACCAACGTTGTCGTCAGCAAGCTCCAATTTCTCAACCAGAATATGTGGACGACGCTTCTGCAATATCATTTTGTTCTTCTTCATATCGATGAAATGCCGAACAAGCAGAATTTGCTCGGCCTCAGTATCGGAGCAGAACAGTTTGCTTGCAACCAAACTCCTGAAGAGACGACAATGATACGAAAGCAAAAGCACTTCAAAAGATCGAAACATCTCGAAGACACACTCATCGGTGATCAATGATTGCACATGCTTCCTGGCATCCTCGCGCTTCTTTCCAATGGGAATTTGAGCGAAATTGGGGGTCACATTGAACGATGGATGGCAGACCTGGAAAAAGCTCCATCAAACGTTTGAAGAGCTAAATCTGCTGACACTATCAAGTCAACCCTCTCATCGAATTCAGTTGTCTCAGAGCGCACAGCAAAATTCAACAAACAAAAAAGACTGTGCGGATGCATTCGCCAATGTCAAGTTGAGCTGATACCTTCTGCTACGGTCAATATTCACTTTTCATGTCCTATGAGTGTATTGCTCAATGCTCGGCTACTTCTGAGCCGACGTGGAGAACAGCGCTTTCTCAAGGCTTTGATGTTAGCATACAAGCCTACCAAAATTGTTGCCCTTCCATTTAGATAACGTGCACACTGCACGAGCCTTCTAAGAAGTTCATTAGATAGAAAGATGAGAGCAGATTTAGAATTACGAATCAGAGCAAGGCCTAAACCCTAAACACTACTTATTCGCCTGGACTAGCAAAAACACGCCTTTTTTTCTTTTACTATGCTTTTCCAACGAATCCATATCCCTCTCCAAATTAAGTTGATTCACGCGGACACTAACCGTGAGCTTTGATAATGGTGAGAAGCAGGCGATCCTCATCACTCAGCTCTCCATTTGTAGGCCATAAGAAACATATAACATCTGATACCTAGAAACAGATCTTGAAAATTGCCATAATTTGAAACGCCTAAAAATTTACCTTTATGCAATCCAAAACATCGTCGACTCTCCTGGGATCTGGAGTTAGTAAACCCATCCTTGACTTGAACCGAGGAACCCTAGAAGAAAACGTGCTACACCAGATTAGAAAGCTCTGACTGAACAAAAAAAAACATACGCTAGGTAAACGATGTTATGCCCTAATGTACGCACAATAGTATCATCACAAGTAGCAATCCCATTCACAAAGTCCGAAGGGGTTTGGCTTCCTCCGAATGACAACACTGTCTGTAAATGAACAAGCAATCCTCACAAGTAATTAGTTCAAAATAGCTGGCGGAGGACGTCCAGTGAACAGTAAACTAACAATCAATGTAGGAGCTGACCAGCCTCCATCTAACCCACGACGTTGTTCAAGAGCACTTCGGCGCTTGTTTGCTCGAATTTGGGCAGCTTGTTGGAGCCGTTCGCTCTTCGACAGAAAACGCTTTCGCGACCGAACAACTGCAGAAACTGCCACACGGCCTGAAGCAGTATGATGAACTGAAACTATGATGAGAGAACTAAGAGCGCCAATCAAACATACCTCTATTTTCAGCATCAATCTGTCCTTTTGATCGTTTTCCCTTGAAAGTTTTGTGCGGTTTTGCTGGCCTTTTGAAGAGGCCAGGTTGGTGACCCGTGCTCATCTAAAATTTGAAAAACAATGCTAAGCAAGGGATAGAATAACACGTTTGAGGAAAATTGCACAACAATTACAAAGACTGCGACAGCGAGTACATTCAAAAATGCTTTCAAGACCTGCTGGTACGTGACACTAGGGTCATTTATATGCAGGGGGTGGGGAGATGAACGCCAGAGAGATACAAGTAGTGGCTTACATTTCTCCCGCAGAATCTCGTCCCTCTCGCTAAGGCTTGTCCCATAAGTTGTGTAGGTGGCTAACTTACTTCAATGAATGCCTCTCTAACGACATGAGCGCCAGGAGCTTCAAACTCATGGATGTAGTGAACATACCACACAAACAAGGAAAGCAATGCCGCGTGCTCGCAATAGATTTCAGACCCGTTGCTAGGCGAGTTGCAACCTGCAGAAAGGAGCAGATTTTTTCCTAAGGAAAAAATATCCGTGTTGTTAGCGCTGGTCACTACCTTGCCTGTTAGGACACAGATAATAGCAAAGGAAACTTCAAAATGAGTCTAGTCAGCTGGTCTTGCTGTTCCTCTTCTCCATCTGCATTTTGAGTCGTTATTTCTGGGAGTGTAAAATTCAAACGGACGACCTCTGTAATTTGTTTGCTACTGCAGAAATAAGGGGTAGGCGTGTTCGTTACCTAGTCCGATAATTCGCAGAAATATTCTTTGAAAATAACTAAATCACCGAAAGCAAATCATCGCCGGCTATTATATATTTGCGTGGCTGAATACCAATATGAAAGTTTTTTGACAAAATTCCGCTTTTATGGAATCCTATAAACATGCCTCTTCGTAGTGCTGTTATTCAAAATAGTTGTGTGTCTGTTTTTGTTTTCTTGAGTACTTGTAAGTTGAAACACTTAAGAAAAGTACGTTATGGACTACACCTTCTTTTTAAAATTTTTTTTCTGTTTTTTTTTTTTTTTTTTTTTTTTTTTTTTTTTTTTTTTTTTTTTTTTTTTTTTTTTTTTTTTTTTTTTTTTTGTTTTTTTTTTTTTGTTGTTTGGTGTTTTTTGGGGGTTTTTTTTTTTTTAATGCGGGGGGTGGTGTTGCACGGCGTAGAGACTATGAAAAACACATGCTGCAAAGTGAAATATGTTTGCGCTAAATGGTGGTAAAAATAAGCCATAGATTTCAGGGCCGAATAACGCGTATCCCAGCAACCTACGCATCTCATGTCATAAATAACTTGCAATAGGAAACGTATGGGTCAATTCCTTCGTGTACTAATTGAGGAGTGCTATGTGGTCATATTTTTTCTTTTCCAAGTGAAAAATCATGGCATTCTATCGAACGCTTGATTGGAAGAGAAAAGCCGCGCCGAGTTTTTCAGCTCCATTCGATGAATGATTGGGTCGCTCAGGCAAGAGTTGCAGGACCACACTTTGTGGAATCGTTTGTAGTTCGGTGAACCAAGTGCTACGGTGAATTCGCATTCTCCAAGGGTCTGCGTAATTTTCTACCTGGACTGAAATTTTGCCCAAATCCGTAGTAATCTAGATTTCCTTTTTGTGAGGGTCTTCCTGTTCTGTAAAACCGCTCTGTCTCGTTCATTCAAGGTGCTCTTCTTTGGGATCTGCCGCAGAGAGGACTGTGAACTATTAACAGGCGGCAATTCCTACTTTATCAGTACCTTTCTGTTATGGCTGGAATTGTCATCTGAATCGAAGACTTCGCAGCTTCATCAGTACAACTTTTCAGGGTAGTTCTAGCAACGAGGACTAGGTTCTCGCTGTTCGTTTGGGTTTCATGGCTGACAACGTAGTTCCTGCTCCTGCACCGCCTCCAGCCGCCTCTTCTGCGCCGACTTTCCGTCGTGGATTCGTCAAGCAAGTAAGGATTTTCGTGATAGCTTAACAATGGCATAGTAATTGATACAGTTGAACCATTTCCGGACCACATAATGAGTGATTTGGGGAGAAAACTTGCCAAAGACCTCTATTGGTTTGGGTGATGTCCTGGAAATCCACTCCCAGTCTTGCGATGTAGCAGGTCATTTTTATGGATTCCTGCTCCGAGTTACCGGCAAACTCCCCTAGACCGATGGTATAAGTCCAGGTCAAGTCTACCTAAATATGCATTGCTTCTTCGTTTCGCAGAAAGAACAAGGAATATACTGTTGACGGATACGATGTGACGCTTGCATTCCCACGTGTTTTCCATCAAAAATGGGTCCAAGAAGTCGAGAATGAATCCGTCATTACTGCACCGGTACTGTTGGTTACTCGAGAGCTCTGTAACTCGTATACCGCGCTCGCCGGAGGTCATCGCTGCGTTTAACAAATAATTTTTTCAATTGCCCTAGCTGTATGTGGTGCTCGTGTACCGATTGGGCTTCTGCATCATCCGGTGTGTCATTCTCGGTAGGACATAATCAGATTTTTCCACTATTCGCACGGTCGTCAAGAACCCCAAGTATCGGCCATTGGTCATTCGGGGGGGCCTGATGTTCCATCAGCTTGAAAAAAAAGTTTCGCGCCTCGCTAAATTTTGCTTTATCCTCTATGAACCCCAACGCCCTGCCCATGGGGCTTTCCGCGCAAGCGTTTCACTAAGCCTATTCGCATAGATTCCATCCGCGCCATCTTTTCTGTTACACATAATTTGAGATCGTGTTGCTAGGTTAGATTTCATTTCTAACGCTTGAAGCTGCAGCTATGTCACCATTGCGTGATTTGTCAAGCCCCCATAAAAAATTTGTACGATTTCTCAAATGTGATGAACGTTTTACGGCCGTCCATATTCAAAGTTCATGTAAGTTCACCTCTCTTCGTGCTCACCAACAGCTTACCTTTTCGCGGACAGGTGCCTTGGTAACCGCAAATCTGAAATGCGGCGAAATTCGGCCTTTCGGGGCTGTGGACAGAGTCAACCCTGCGTTGCGCAGTTCGCAACGGCACGTCGAGAGATCCTCAACGCACGCTGTATGGGCGGAGACACAGACGGCTCGAGCATGCGAGTGTGAATGTTCGCGCGAGAGAACGTGTCTAATCGGGCGAAACTTGCTCGGCTCTCTGCGCACGTGGCCGCCTGACAACTGCGCAACGTCCAGGTTGACTCTGGGCGGGAGCACCTGATCGCAGCGTGCTGTGTTCGTCTGCTCGTTATCCAAGGCTGAGTCAGCCGATGGCGCGTTTTTTGATTGGCCACATAATAGTGAAACAGAGCTCCACTGTCCTGTAGACTAAAGCCTTTGAGTACCGGGCGCAAGCGCCTGCATTCGCGTGCTCCCAGTTTACGGACTACTTGCACTTTCGTCTATGGTCTGGTCCTGCCACGAATGGCGGAGAGCACAGACGATCAGAGAATGGCGCCTGGCTCGGCTCCAAATCCCAAGGAGGGAGGTGAGAGCCTTAGGACTAAGCCTTGTAAGGGGGAGGGAATCCGAGGTGGGTGAGCCAATTGCATTGTGGCAAAAGTTTGAATGTGTGAGATCGCAGTGGTGATGAGCCGCTGATAAGGTGAGAGAGCGCAGACGAAAGCGTCGAGTGAGGCAGCTTAAAGGGCCGAGTTCAAGTAGTCCGTCGATCAGTCCCCCCCACCCGCCGACTCGAGTTTTCACCTTCGCTTGTCCGGCCCACACTTTTTCTAACACGCCCGCTATTGCTTTGGCGAAAATTTCCAAGCGAAGCGGCCAGTATGCCTAGCTAAATCGATGCAGTGCACTCTTCAGGGCCTTCGCCATTGATTGATCCCATATTCCTGCATCTAACTGCACCGTTCATGTTCATGGATCGGAAGAATTCGGTGTGTTTTCTAGACAGCAGAACTATAGCTTGTTTGAAGGTTGATTTGCACGGGATTTGTGTATTTCTCCGTAATGTCATTGTTTTGGGTAATTTTTGCCGCGCATTTATTGTCGCCCTATTCAGTGCTATCCTTGGAAGATGCCGCTCGTTGACAGGCTCAACTCCACCAAATCGGTTCCTCCACCGACTTACGTCTACCTAAAACCGTGTGGTTGCCCAAGACTTGGTAAACGTCCAACGGAAACCACTGCGGCAACTGTTGATGAGGTATTTGAGTATTTTTTAAAAATCTGGCTTTGTGTGCTTGTTGTTATCTCAGTATCGAGTCCTGCGGAAAAAGCTACTTCGAATCATGCGTTTTCTATCACTTTATCTTTTAAGCCTTTTGCTTGGGATTCGCGTGAGTTTCTTCGTAAGAAAATCGTTGGTCAGATGGTGACTTTTGTCAAGGAGTACACTGCTGCGTCTGGACGTGATCACGGCAAGATCTACCTTGGAGGAACGAGTTGGTGTTCTATTCATTCACTTTTATATGCGCAGTTTTGCTAATTTCGCAATTTTCTGTTTCAATATATTACCATTTATTTGTACCGATCAATAGAACGGTTTTTCCTACGACTTTTTTAGGTCCTGAAAACGCTGAAAACGTCACTGAAACAGCGGTGGCAGAAGGTTGGGTTGAGGTTAGACCAGGGAAGATAGCGGAGTGAGTTTGGACATTTTTTGTCCTGCCTTTTAATGATGTCGTAATCTTTAATTTTCAACTGCATTGGCTTTTCAGTGAATACGTCACGAAGTTGCTAGAATTACAAGATCAAGCTAAAGCTGCTGGAAAGGGTAAATGGGGTAGTTCGAGCGATGCCATTCGAGAGGTGAAATGGGTCATCGAAAATCCCAGGCAGTTGGTGGATCAATACAAGCAAAAACCAGTGGACGCTGTTGTTGAAATGGTTGGTGTTTAATACCTTCTTTTCGACCTCAAAACTTTGCTTTATTTATTGTGCAGAGTTTTAGTTGCGCTCTGAGTCTCTTAAATATTGGAAAGTATTGAATATATATGCTGCATAGTATTGCGTTGTGTGGTCCCTTCACTTCACTCACTCTTTTTATCCTCCTAATCCTGCATTCAAATGCCGCTAAGATTCTCAATGAAAGTAAAATAGCATGCCAGAAAGGGATTGATAAATGTTAACCGCTTCATGCTTAATCCTTTCATGGTTCCTTATAATGAACTTCAGTGGGATTGCTTCATTATTATGTCATTCAGGTGCGAGATGGGTCAACTTTACGAGTAATGCTACTACCCAGTTTTGAGTACATCACTCTGCAACTGTCAGGAGTGCGCGCCCCAGCAACACGTGCTGGAACTGACGGTAAAGCTGAGCAGTTCGCCGAAGAGGCTAAATACTTTGTCGAGCAAAGGCTTCTGCAGCAGGACGTAAAGGTGCGCCATTCTATCCAATATCACTTTTTTGGGGAGTGGGATCATTTTTTTGGGCGAAAGTGGTGTAGTGGCAAATGGCACGCTTA
>MU871377.1:0-12436 GCA_036418205.1 Ostertagia ostertagi
GGGCCAACTGCCAGCTGACTACCGCATCGTTTGCACCTCAACCATCACTTCGGTAAGAGGGGTTTTGAAAAAGGGTAAACATCGCCTTCGAAGCCAAGTACTTCGAAATTGATAGATTGGAAAAAATTGGGTTACTGGTTTGCTGTTAACCTCACATAACCGCCACGTAATAAGGTATGCAGTTCAATGAGACGACGGGATATCGCGTACTGTAGCCGAATTAAGCAGCGCGTTATTGGGCCGATTTCAGCGCTAGTAAGACGATTTTAATTCAATTCCAGTCTACTTAGCAAGGCCTCGTCGCGAACGCTTTTATGCGATGGTCTAAGCGTAAGAAGCGCTAGAAAAGAGCGTGTGCACGTCGTCGACAACCACCAAATTCGCCTCGCGATCAAATCCCGTTTTCGGAGGGCGGGCGGCGGGGCACGATAGGCGATACGATAGAATCCTAATTGGCAACTGAAATATGCATCGCGTAAGACATTTATCGCCAATAACGATCGCGCTACGGCTTGCTAGAACTGATGCTGGGCAAAAACAGCTCCAAAAGCGGCAGGAAGTGGTCTGACTGGGACCGAATGGGAAACAACCAAGAACGGATTTGATAAATTGTTCAAAGAAAGTGATAGTATTCAAATAGAGAATAAATAGATGAGGCTGAGAAAAAAACGGCTGAACGAGTTTGAGCGATAAAAGTCGCAAGGGCACAATAAAAGGCTGACCAGCGAATACTGGAATGACGCATAATAGAACCAGTTACTAGGCATTACGACTCTATCCAATAATATGAAGTATTCCAGTATTCGTAAGATTGGCGTATTGTAGCCAATAGAAGCTGGATAAATGGCCAATAGATCAATGAAGAAAAAATGGGCTACAGAGCCCTTAATTTCTTGAGCACGCTGCTCAAAGATCAATGGGAGTAAAACAATCGAAAGCTGAACTACAAAACGAGGCACATACCGGATTGCTTTTCTTTCGACCCGCATTTCGAGGATTCGGTACATTTGGCGCTGGGGCGAGCCCGGTTCGATTGAACATTCAATATCTGGACGAGAAGTTGGATGAGTAACGGCGAAATTCAGAGTAGAATAATTAAGGCAACAGAATAGAAGTTGTTCCGAATGTGCAGCAAAGCAATCAGCGCAAAGCTTGCGATTGATAAATGCGCGTTATCAGATTGGTGAAAAATAAATTCGAGGCGCAAAATAGGTCATCTGAATAGCTGGTTCACCCCGACGACGACGATGAACGAGGAGTACCAAATCGGCTGATGGAGATGATGATGTTCGATGTATCGAATTCCGCGTTCTCCGCACACACACACACACACACTCACACACACCACCACCACACAACGCACACCACAAGCAGACGCAGAAATTTCACGTTAGGCTGATTGTAAGAGAACGAATTCGAAAAACCGGCCGCTACCAGACTACTCTAGTCTGGTTTTCACGCCCGAAAGGTGTGGTGCTGCTTCAAGATGTGGTCATAAGGACTGCTTTAGCTAAGCAAATGCCAATAAAGAAGAAGAATAACTGAAGGTATGAGAGACCATAAAACAGATCGCAATACTAGAATTCGTAGTTACGGGTCGCTAGTCAATCGATGCGATTCTAGGGCACACTAAAATTAGACCGACGCGGCGCTTCCAGCGATCGCAATTCGCCCGAAGCCTGTTTTCGTTCGGCCGCCGACGGACCGCTGCGGCGTTTCATGCACACCGGACCCGCCGGCTTCCAAAAACCCACCAACACCATGAATCCCATCTTCGCCGACTAAACTACTCACTTCATACGCATCCACCAACCAACGCTCACGCACACATACATACATACACACATACATAGTGGAACGTTAATCGAAGGTCGAACTCGTAGTTAATCACCACCACTTCATAGAACCCGGTTCGACTTCGAATTCCTAAAACTCATAAACAAGACTTTACAGCGCCACTGCCACACCATTATCAGAAACCCTGTTTGAAAACCATTTATAAACGGCTATCGAATATATGTCTGCAATGTTCAACAATGATAACAACGTAACACACTAAGGCAAGTGACACAACAGCTATATAGAAATGTGAAATTAATCGGATATTTTCACAAACCAGAAAGACAAGTTGAACCACACCGCCAAGTCCTGAACTGAAATCGCCAAAGAAGAAACTATGACGACGCAGATTTGCGTGAAACATTTTCGACTCTGACCGATTCCAATGCGACCAAAGAAACAGTTCAAATGTGAAATTCCTCAAATCAACGACTTTGTTATCAGGAAAAAATGTGAATATAGATTTTAGAATGCAACTATGAAAAGCTGAAAATACATAACAGTAACGATGGAACAATTCAACATACCTCTCGAAACTTAACGCAGTCTTACTAAATAAGATAAAACGTCAACAACTTCCACTATGTTCACAAAAAAGTCAGATGTGCATGATTTCTGAATCGGTCGATGCATAACAATTCAAGGCAACAGAAGGAAGGCATAGGAAAACCGACGCAACAGTAATGTCAAAACAGGCCGAAATGGAAACCTTCACAGCCTAACAGAACACAAAAACCAACGAGTCCAATGATAAAAACGTGGACAAATCACTAACAAACAATTCAGTGAAACTTACTGCAAGCCGATTAAGATGGCACTGCATGTGAATAAATCATCCTATATCCATTTCGTCTTCCTCGTCATCATCACCTTCGTCATCTCCATTCTCACCAGCCTGCAAAAGAGTCACAATTGGCAATATGATTTGTAACTTTTTTTCGAATGTCTCGAGTTTCACCTCTGGCTCATCGTTGTCATCCGTTCCACTGCCATCACTATCACCATTCATTCTCTTTGTCGGCATGTTAACGTCCGAATCATCATCAGAATCTACAAAAATGATCACCTTCTCACATCCTTTTCACGACAAGCTTTCAAAACCAACCATCGTCATCTTCATTCTCGTCTTCATCGCCTGCTCCTAATCCACCTTCATCCCACCAATCCTCCTCTTCTTCATCACTGCTAACACCACTCTCTTCCGATCCACCACTCTCCAGATCGTCTATATCAGAATGCACATCTGAAAAGAAACATTTACACCTCTGCCTTGTTGTTGTTTTGATGTCGTCCAGATTCGTCACAAACCTAACCCTTCTCGATAGGTGACGATAACTCGAAGTAACACTACACTTTTGGGGAACCAGCTCGTTTCTCCATAAAGATATGGACCTGTTTGCTTCTAATTACATCTACATAAAATGACAAGAAAGCGCAGAATAGCTCGGGCCTACCCACGACAAGCTTTTTACAGCACATTTCGTTGTGTAGCAATTACTTCTGGTGTGAATTCATTTCCAAGCTTTTCTAGGCAAAGCCTCACACCAAACCACTACGACAAATGTAATTAGGTCACTTATGCTAATCGATTGCAATGATGAGGCTAGAACTTGATCTAGCCTACGTACCTAACAATAGCCCTCCAAAAAGAACGGTAGTCGTAATGCTCTCATTCAGCTAAGTTATGCGAAAAAAATATTACACAGTTTAAGATGCTCCCGATTCGAATATTACCACAAGGCTGCTTTGTAGGCAAATATTCGGTACCAAGCGAGAGTCATCTAGTCAGCGAATGTCTTAGTACACTTTCGGACCCCACGCAATAGAAGTACCATCGACAGCTAAGGAAAGCTGTGGGTAGGGTAGCTCAAGATGTAGTAAGATAGATCGATAAAGGAAAAGCAAAAATGTGGGCTACTGCATCGTTTAAAGCCAGACTTTTTGAGCGTGTCTTGGTGTTCATGTGCTGGACTAAGTAAAAGTTTAAGGCATAAATCAAAATGTGCTGAACCTAAGAGTGCTCAAACCACTTTCAAACCCGTCTTTCTTTGAATAAGCACCACAAAATGCACTGCATGGAGAAAACAGGAAAGATTAGCTAGCTATAGACGGTCACTTAACACTGACATGGTTCGCGTGCGCCACATGGTGGCGCATACAATCAAAAAGAGATGGTATTCGTGTTCAAACTCAGCATTTTCTTATATTGTGATACTTCCCGCCTACATTTTTGTCCCAGAAAAACAACGCATATAGCATAGCATTACTGATGAAATTAATGAAGGTTTAAAATGCTGCAGGAAAAAATGTGCCACGCCGCAATGTGTCAGACACTAATCTGTCAATACGCGACTAGACACCAAGAGCTTTCAAGTGTTCCAAAAAGAAGAAGAAGTGTGCAAAGACAGGATTACAACACGATTTCAAACCCAGCTCTTGATTTCGAACGCACCAGGGAATAAACTTTAAAGGCCTGGTCCCATTTCGGAAGAGAAACTCTAATTGGAGGCAACAAGCGCCACTCTGGGTGTAGCATGAATTGAAATGTGAGAAAATATACCAACCATCATTAAAAACTATGAGAGGTTGCGGTGCCACAACAACTGTGCGATTCATCCGACGTCCAATCTGAAAATCTCTGTACATTCAAAACAAAATTGAGGCATGAAAATAAAAATAAAGTACTCGGCACTACATGACCGTCCAAAATAGTGATATTGTCAATTGATTAGATGAAAATTTTGCAATCAAACTTCAAAATAGCGTCAATTTCGCACAATCATTCTTGCTGCTATGCTCGCCTCATTTGTCCTAAACGAAGATTTACCGCTGATCTGCTACTATCCCGCACATTGGTCACCATTACCAGAGATACCTAATAATTCGAAATGCAGCCGAAAATATTAATAAGAACCTAAGTACTGTCATTTTCGCTAATGAAAGCTTCCTGCAAATTCGGCGGTCTGAGTCTTTCCAGCAAGTTGAGGGAGCGTGCCAGGAATTGACCCACTCGAACTCGGCCGGGTGGTTCTCTGAGCGGCTTCGAAACTTGAGAAACATAGGCATTGTCGAGATTATGCCCTCGATTTTTAGCAATGATCGTGGTTAGATTCATGGGTATTATGCTGAAGTACAACTTTGACCTTCACTGCGCAGGAATCTGCTGGTCATTGAGTTTTACAGCTTATTCGAAAAAAAGTTTTCAAAAACTCTCCATGCGTGAAGAAATTCCCGAAAGCACGTTTAACCTGATTAAATAAGAAATGACATGCACTGATGGTGACAACACCAAAAAGAGTGGTAGCCATGGCCATCGTGATTGGAACCACAAATCAACCGATTTCAGGCGAACAAAAAACAAAAGACAAGGTGCTGAAACACCAGACGAGAAAAGAGAGCCAAGAGCAACACACTTTCATAACCGCGTCGCACTCGTATCAAGAAAAAGTTGTGGGAAATATAGGACGAACCAACCGCAGGAAGCATTAGGATTTGAAAGGGTAGCAGATAATCAAAAGTAAAAAGAATTACGCACGAGTAAAAACTAACGTTTGTTACTGTCACCATGCAGGGAGCGCAATACAAAAAAAAAACGAGCAGTAAGGTCCTCGCTTTGCCTAATGAGCGGCAGCTGATTATAAAAACTGTTGCGTTCGAAAGTCTTACTTGACAATTCTTTGCAAACAGCTTGATTACCTGTTCTCCAACAATGCTCAGTCTACCATGGAGTTCAAGTAGTTTTTTGCTGATGGCCAATACGCTGACGCATCCACTCCAGCAGTCCACTTAATTCAGTTTCCAGATTTCGTATCTAGAAACAATGCCGATGAGGCTGAAAATTTATCCACGGACAATTACAGAGTAAGAGAAGGCCAATAATATTGTCAAATGAAGTAACTGTCCTCGGCACAAGTTTGCAACTGCCGAGGAAGCAAGTGAAAGGCTTTGGTTTGAAAAACACATTTCATGACCATCAGAGTGACACAGGACGCTTATCAGCGAGGAAAGGCTTTGGTACGGAGCACCCAACATAGGCCAGGACCACGGAGATCTCTGCTCGAAACTTGGAGAGTGAAATGAGCTCCGGGGAGCGTGAAACACTTCACATGGCTGTGAAATTCGGTTTTTGGCACAAGCGAAAATGTGCATCCACCCGAGCTTATTTTTTAATGGCCTTAGGAAGCCTAGCTCAAAATTACCTTGAAACATCCACTACCAAAAGCGTGCAGACATTAGAAAAAAACTCGACGAAATGGCGCGGAAATAAAGCTCATGGCGCTTTGTAACTTCAATAGACTATTTTTCCAAAAGTGACACTACCGTACTCAGCGCTGTTTGTACTAGAAAGCACTTCCCCCCACTGGGAGAACGCCTAGCTTAGCCTCGAATCATTTAACGTAAACGTGTCTGTGATTTTAAACTCATCTTACCGAACTCAGATAAGACGCATGAAGAGATAATATGCACTGTATCCACAAGATCCAAGGTTTTATACTAAAATAAAACAGTTTTTCAAAAGCCGACTCTCTGACATTACTGAAAATTCATGAAAAACTTATGAGCACTCACTTAGTTGCAGACCGACTGCTAAGTCTTTCGAACAAAGCTTTCAACAGAGGAACCACATGAGACACTTGGAGATCCAACAGTGTTGCCTGAATGCAATACAGATATCACAATAGCAATGAGTTGCTTGCGAAAAGTCATATTCAAGACAAAGAGCTCTGCTATACAAAAGAAATTCACAGTAAAACTCAAAAAATCAAGAAATCGAACAAAAAAGAAAAATCACCTGTATGATCTCGACTCTGACCTCACGGAGAACGCTATCAAGCTTTATCACATCATTGGACATGAGACCTTGAGTGAGTTGAACTGAAAGAGAAGCACCACCAGACGTTTGCGGAGGTTTCTCTTCACTCTCGACCCTGAACACGAGATCTGTACTATGAATCCTGTGCAATCTGAAAGCGCAACAATCCTAAAGAGTGAAATCTCTTAGACCGACCGTTGCTGCTCTGCGAGTTGGCCCATTGTAAGAGGCTTAGCTTTCTTTCCTTTTGGTGTATCACCATTCTCCTTAAGATTCTCTCCTTCAATGTCAACCTTAAAAATGCATGTATTTCCTGGAGTCTTACTTGTATCCAGACAAACAACTGACTGAAAAGTGGTTAGATAGGAGTTTTATTCTACTGAGATAACATTTGGACTGGTCCTTGAAAGCCGACGGTTCCACCGCATAAGCGAAGCTGTTAGCTGCTGCCACGCGAGAGTTAGTTAATTTTAAATGAAATGCCAGTAACTGAGAATCAATCAAAATGCAAGCCCAGTTTTGATTGGCCTTCTACCAAACCAGCGAGTGTTGTTCGATATCCCTCAAGGATTAGGTAGGAGCAATTATATGCCTCTTAAATGCAATACGGACAGCGCTCCCCATTCAATTTGCGTTATATTGGTTGAGCACATTAGAGTCATAAACAGTTATGATGCACCTGATTAGGGAAACCAGTCTGAGATGCACTATACACAGTGTTCACGATCGCCCCAAAGAAGCCGTGAGACACGAATCTCGTAAAAAAGAGAGCTAGCTACAGGCATGTTTCGTAGGCTCACTAAGGGACATAGGTACAAGTGATCCTCTTGCAATATTTCACATGCGGCATAGTGTCTTTCGCTGAGACAGAAAACAGCTTTTCCGCCTTTTGCGGCGTGAAACTTTTTTCGCTGCGGGATCCCTAGGTCCACCACTAATGAGGGTGGACCTAGGGTACTTGCCGAAAAAGTTTCGAGTGCAATGAGCAAAGAATCGCTTTTCGCTTCGAATCGCACCCCATGCGGAACAAGTAGAACCCAGATGGGCGAAAATGGAGTTGAGAGGGGGGGAGGGAGAGACATGCCATACTTCCTAGTACTGAGGAACACTCTTTTGGGCTCTCTATCATAAGGATAAAATAAAGAGGACTCATTTGTGCGTACTTTTGACAAGAGCTGATGAGTGTCCCATCTACACACCTTGCCCACAGAATACCTACTGTTCGCCACGCTAGGCCTCGCTGCTACAGCCTGGACAGGGAGACCCATGCCCGGGTCAGACGATTGTCTTGGACAGATTGGAGGCCCAAATCTAAAATTGCATTATCTACATCCTCACACTGCGTGCTTATCAAAGGCATTATCAAATGAGTGCCGATGTCAGACTTGCGATTGGAGCGAGGCTTGCACATAACGGGAAGGAGCGAGGATCGCTACAAGCGAATGCGAGCGACGGGATTTACCCGAGCGGCGCCGTGTGTATCGGTATTCGGCGGGTAAATCTCGCGTCGCTCGCAGTGCGAGCGACGGGAGATTTACGAACTGATGGCGCCGAATTATCGGTGGTCGGCGGTGTAAATCTCCCGTCGCTCGCATCGCTCAAGCGATCCGTCGCTCCTGCAATTGGTGCAAAATCGCTCCAATCGCAAAGTCTGACATCGGCCAGTCGGTTACATGTCGTGAGCGCCCTTATTCTTGCCTTAGTATCTTGTTATATCGCAGAGCATTACGTAAAGGACACCTCTAAGTAACTCAAGTTTCATCCGCAAAACTCATGATGGAGCCGCTACTTTGAAAAGATCCTCTGGTTGTAATGGAGGGGAAGAAAACCGAGTCTGAAGTCCTGCGATATAGGACGAGATTCGCTGTTTCACAAGAAAACTGCTATAACGGAGAAATTCTGATTCATATTCTATCCACGAAAAGTCTCTAGGATAGCTTTTAAAAAGAAGGAAACATTGGCCAAAGCAAAAGTGCTCACCTCCTCCATTAAACCATTCGTTTTTGCCTTTTTCATCGGACTAATCGTCAAATCCGGGGCAGCAACTTCACCGGGACTTTGCAGGGTATCTGAACCCTTCGACTTCCGCTGTTTCACCATACGACTATCTGGAAAGGGAACATAATAATATTCACGAACCTCGCAACTGGAATCACTTCCATATCTTCATACAAAAGCTGAATCAAATGTGTGCTTAACAAATAAAAGTAGCAAATACCGAAAATATCAAGAAAATCAATAGGTACGCAAGCAATGTTATTCACGGGCAATTGCATCCAAGACCACATACTTCACGGCTCTTTTATCGCTTGCAAAATGTGCCATGACTCACGGGTGCTGTAGCTCTGTCATTAATACTGCTCATTCACTAATGTAGCGACTAATCGAATTTGACAACATGACTGTAGTTAAATTGCTAGCCACTCATGCCGTGAACGTGGGCGAATCGTTAATTGGTGAACTAGTGGAAATGAAGGTAGGTTTGGAGTTGCTCCCTATTGTCTCTTCTGTTTTTTCTTCAAGGTTACAATTTTTTTCAAGGCTAGGATAGTGGACGAAGAGTGCTCTCCATCGAAAACGGTTTTCTGGATGGTTGTAGAGGAAGATGTTGATGTACTTCTGCAGCTACGTGATTTGAGATATGCTGATGAAGTGTATTTGGAGATCTATCATAACAGAATGAGTCCAAGTGACGATCATCCCAACTGTCCTATTGGTTAGTAGTGAAAAGGTTTCTCCGTTTTTCGTTTCTGTTTACTCATTAAACAAGGTGTTGGAGCCCACAGAGATTCAAAGACTAAGCACCTTCCAATACTTTCCGATGTTTACGTCAGCCTTTGTGAATATATTTCAAATTGATCATGGAAGTAAGAAGATTTAGGAAGCAATGTGACTCTGAGGAAAGTGATCTAGGATAAGTCTAAACAGCGGGCGAACACTCGGAAATAATGAAAATTTTGCTTCGTGACACGGAGTTACAGCCCCCCCCCTCACATCACAAGCTTCAGTCTAAACGGAGCGTTTCGCCGTTGTTTGAGCGATTTGAGATGTATCCCCCCCGAGCCAATTGAGGGAAGTTTTAATAGCTTGGGTAATAATGTAAGTGATGCTCACGGGCTGATCGTTCGATCGCACAACCGAGTGTGGGTTGGATATAGTGACCATGCGATCGCGACGATCGCACGCTCGAATAAGTTAGACATTGGCGCGATCGACTGTATATGCCACACTTAGGTAGTGCAAATCGGACAATCAGTTAGAAGGTGGGGGGTGTATAGTATCCCGCGGTCCGTGCCGACGGTCCACGAGATGATTTGAGCTCATGCCTTTAACCCCCTGCGCTTGTGGCAGGTCCTACTCCCCAGTACTAGGTATTCACCCATTTCTCCCATATGTCATGTTGTTGTAGAGGCGGCGGCAGGACCATGAGAGAAAAAATTAAATAGTTCCTAACTAGCGTGACGGATCATCAGAAATCACGAGTGCATATCGCTCGGTGTGTGCCTCAATCCGCAGCATTTCTGGCTTGATGTGTGATGGCTTGACGAGCTTACTGTCTATACTTGGTTTTTCATATCGTGTTTCAAGTGTTGAATGAGGCACTGAGATTTGCGAATCGCGGCCAAATCGCGGAGGACGGATCCGCGGACTCTGCAACCTTGAGTCTATGTCAGACTTCGCTCCCCGCTCGCTCAGTCGTCAAAGTATTTGACATGCGATGCCCTCAAGCGGATCACAGCCTCTGACTAAGTAGTCATGCCAAGAAAAAAGCAATTATATCTATGAATCGTCCTGCAGAGGTCCTTACTTTGCTGCAGCTCTAGCGAAGCTGAAGAAGAATTACTATTCGTTTTAATGTAGGGCCACTTATACTCGAAACGCCAACGGGTCGTAAAATGGGATGATATAAATCACTAGAAGCGGGGTTCTGTTCTAGATCCTGTACCTTTATTAGCGTTCTTCTATGCATAAGTCTCACGCTCTTCAGTGATCTTGCCTCCCCAACTTTTCTGCTGGAAGCATCAAGAAGTCATCTAGAGTGAAGTTGCGAGTCATCTCGACATAGCCACGCTCATCTTAATAGGATTGACTTAATCGTGAGCTAGAGATCTGTTCACATATTTTGGTCTCTTTCAGTTGACTCCTATTAGGACAGCTTCGGTCACTGAAGTGGGGATTGTAGGTGGGACCGAACCGTGCTCGCGCTTTCCATCAATTATCCTGCGAAATGCCAATGGTCAAGCTAAATTAGTGCTATTTGACTTTGGCGCCGTCAATTCGGTGCAGGCTCCGCCTCTGTCTGGCCATATCCATGCTTCTAACTTGAAGCTCTTCTCTTCGCTCCAGCTGATACCTATTTTCGGGTAAACTCACATGATGGACCTGGTTTGTAGAGTTTTTTTGGAGTCAAGTTGATTATTTCGAGGGGGAGCACGCTAGGAAAGACAAAAAGTAAATGTTTACAGATTTACCTTTAAGAATGTTCTTTGTATTGCACGGGCGCAATTGTTGCCGTGTTGGATGCGGTGCTTTAGTTACAGGCGAGTTGAATTGAAGTATGCTAAGCAGGTTCATATTACTAATGTGGTTCAGAGTATGAGAGATACTTATCGTCTGTATCTACAGCTCTTATGTACATGAGTATTCACGTTTGTTTAAGACTACTGGCCAAATAAAAAACAATTGGATGCGATGAAGGTGATGACCAGATTACAGTCAACTTCGTATTAATCACAACAGAGAGAAGCTCTGCCTGGAAAAACGGTCTACAGGTGAGTCACTTGCGTGAACTTCCAACGAAGATGATCTGCTTTTTTTATTCCATGTTCCTATATCACTTTTCTTGCCTAGATGGTACGACAAGAACTACATAGGCATATCAAATACGCTATGAAGTCGTCTAATCGATCGTGGTCGCTTCGTTTTCATGAAAACATGTTTAAAGCGGAGGATGAGATCAGTGTTGTGATATTTGCGGACCGATATGACATATACGCTGGTGTTCTGCTCTTTGAGTGAGGATTACTTTTCTGTCCTAAAATGCAGATAGAGCAATATACTGTTTCGAGATCTTCATGGTCTTCTTTTCAGCGAGGAAGATTTTCGACCCCACCTCACATTCTGGCAACTGAATGGAGCCATAGCGGCTACCGTGGTGGAACTCGCTGACATAAACGACGGTGTGGCAAACCTCGACATAGTTTTTTGTCTGAATCTCACGCTCACGCTTTACAGGTGATATTGTACTCGACATGGCATGTGACTGTGGGGAACTCACTCTAGAAGTCCTCAGAAATCGTGATGTGAGATTTCTCTTCTTTCTTTCTTCTTCTGAGCTCCTAGGTTCCTTTGCATCGTCTCTTTTCTGCTTTGCTATTACTGTCCATGAGGTTTTTTTTAGTGTTTCTGCATAGCGATGAGCCCAAAGATTGATCAATTAGCCATGGCTGAAGTTAATTGGGTGGGCCTCCAGAATCAGTTTAAGAAAGAAGCTGGTAATCGAGCTAGGCATTTACAGTTCATAGCCGTGGAATTCAATAAAGGTGATGTTTGATCAGTGGCAACTTATAACATTCTTTGTTTTATTTTAAGCTTATTTCCAGATTTCTTTAATTTCAACGTTGTCAACAAAATATTGTGTAGCTTACCGTTGCGATGGTGGAAAGCAAAAGGAGAGACCTTGGACATGTATTACGACAAACTTTTCACCATAATCAGCAAGTAAGCAGAAGTTTTCTCGCAGTAAAATTGGAATTTGGTGAGATCTACCCTCCCCTTCAAAAA
>MU871378.1:0-14724 GCA_036418205.1 Ostertagia ostertagi
TGTTTACTGCGATTCTCAGGCAACCTTTTGAATAATATGTGCTCCCAGTGGTTGTAACTTTTTATATCTGTCTTCAAGATATATTCTCTTAGGTTCGCTTGTTATGGGCAAACAGCGTAAAGGAGGACTTCCATATTTGAAATCTTCACTCAAAATTGACTGGGATTCGGGCCGTGGAGTGTCGATCGCTGAGCAGAAGACGTTGATTTCCGATGTGCTGAGCTATCTGGAAGAGAACGGAGATCGAGACGAGCAGCCTGAACCGTCCACTCGAAGTATCCTGAATATCGTGACACCTAATGCTGGTTATGGCCTTCAAGCCTGTCTGGATCTTACCAAGACCGAGGCATCTCCGATCGTCTTTCTCGATTCGGTCTGCCCTCGTCCCAGCGCTGTCTCAAACGCACTTGGTCTCTATTTCAGCAATTATGCTGATACGGTGAAAGTTTACTGTCTCGAAGGTGTCGAGGATTTGTTGTGGAGTAAGCTCAATCGAAAAACAAATGCTTTTGTACTGAAAAATTGTCCCACCAGAACTTAACGAACGATTGCAGACTACCCTTACTCCAATGCGCCTTCAAAAGGGTAGGCATAGCTCGGCCCTTACTCCTGTTTCCCTTATAAAATCCATGGGAAAGCCTGAAAAAGCTAAGAAGTGAATCAGATTTATTCAGAAATATCTATGGTTGTGTGCACTATACCCTTATCCCTATTGCCTTTGTCTTCTTAAGAATCGAATCTTGATTATGTATACCACGTTCTTTTAGTTTCTCCTCTTTTTTGAGCCTGTTTTCATGCCGAGCTTTCTGAAGTGGAGAATCCACAAAATAGAGATTGTGTGTGTTGACTGGTTCTCCGAATCTTCTGTTGGAGTTACCCATCTCGCTCTAGGCCTGATCAGTTAGGTGCCAGACTTAGCGACTGCGATCGCGTCGGAAACGCGGTTGAGACTTCTCTGCACCACTGAGGCTGCGATCAGAATTGCAGTCGCGAGGTCTGGATGCGCCTCAGGCCGCGGTCATAGTTTGCAATCTTGCTATTTTTTCGTGCAATACTGGCCGCGGCGAGCGCGGACGAGTCTTCAGTGCTCCTCAGGTCGGGTCATCCTAGAATTCGGGCACCACTCGTTTGCTCGAAGCAAGCTTAAAAGTAAACCTAGGCCCAACCATCAGCTAATCATTGGTGCGAATGTTCGGCTCCCCCACTTTCTTCACGATTTGGGGCGCGGCCGCGGCGAGCGCGGCCGAGTCGATAGTGCCCGCGAACTGTGTGGGTAAATTTGAAAACGCATCACCACCACAGTTCGCGGGCACTATCGACTCGTCCGCGCTCGCCGCGGCCGCGCCCCAAATCGTGAAGAAAGTGGGGGAGCCGTGAATGTGGGTCAAGCGCAGCCTATTCATCTAACTCCAAAGCGTAACGCTCAGGTCTCTGATCGCGAAAGCTCTGGGACCTGACCCAGGAGAGGAGTGCAACGTCTTTCGCCCGCTGCCAGCGCCTTAGGCCGATGTCAGACTTTGCGAATCGCGCGATTCGCTAGCGTCTGCGGTCGCGTCGCGGCCAGTGAATCACTCAATTGGCTGGTACCGCAACGCGACCGCGGACGCTAGCGAATCGCTAGTAGCGAATCGCGCGATTCGCAAAGTCTGACATCGGCCTAAGGTGAAGAAAAATTTGCGGAGGCGCCCTTCCCCATCCCAACTATGTTGCCACCGCAATACTAATATTTGCAGTGGAGGAAGCTCCGGGTAATTAATTTGCTCAGTCTCAGACATCAGTATTTATTCTCCTGGCCTTAATAAGAAAAGAAGACCTTTTTAAGAGGTTCTAAAAACCTTAGCTGCTCTGCATTATGCTCACGCATTCCCTTTGCGTAGTTGAACTATCAATGTTTTGTTCAGTCGATATCCGAAGTTGGGGTAGGTGTTTGTTCACCGTGAGTGACGTGCACTTGATAGAAGCTATGTGGATAAGCTGTTGCCAGCATGCTTTGCTTATCCAGCGATGTATATCAGAAGCAGCTTTTCCACATAGTTTCCACCAAGTGCACGTCACTTCCGGTGGTACGCCTACCCATCTCTCCGAATACGAGTATAATGGATACTTGTAATTATTAAAGGCATAAGTGAAATGTGGCACTTTAGTCGGGACCAACTTCGTCGGGATGGCCATTCTTCCCTGTCCAAGTCGCAGCGTTGACTGCGGTTTTGCTGTTTTTAAGGGCGAATCCGCAGATTGGCAGAACTATGGCCGTGGTTTTTACGGAGCAGCTTTTGACAGTTCTGTTGTTTCTTGGCTCCGTCCACTATTCGCTCAAGTGGTACAAACCCTCAATGTCTCGTGGGTGTGTAGGATTTGCTGACATGTTCGTGTTCTCTATATCCTCTGAAAATTGTTAATATGGTTAATTTTTGTGTTGTAAAGTTATAATGTATGCACTTGCATCTGTTACCTACCATCCGTAGCTTATCCTGTCATTACTTTAATTTTTCACTGTTCATGATTGTTATCTCATTTCCTCCTATCGTTATGTCTGTTTACTTTGTTGCGGTTGGAATAAATTCATTTGCTTATGTTCCAGTGACGGGAATGGTTGGTACAACACAAGAGAAGGAGAAGAAGAAGGAGGAGAAGTCGACCAAGGACAAGGATGACAAAAAGAAAACTGGCAAAGAAGAGAAGAAGGATGAGATGGTGAGTGCTGCAGTGTTTTGTCTCCTTCTGCCTCGGCATTAAAGCGAGATTATGAATTCTTTCAGACCGAAGAGGATAAGAAACTAGAAGAGGACCTTAACATGCTGGTTCAACGATTAAGTTGTAAGTCCTTTTTCCTTCTTTCCTTCTAGTCTTTTCACTTTATTCGCTGGCATGTTGACTATTCTTTACAGAACATTTTGGCATCCAGTTCAGTTTGAATGGGTCTGCGCTGTAGCTGGTAGTGTTGGACTACGCTGTCGATCTTGCGCTTCCATCGCGCCGGATACAGGTATCACGTTCACACTCGTGTGGTGCACTGCGGTGTTTTGGGAGCTCTTTGTCCAGTTTCCGCTCTGCAGAGTAGTTGTAGCAGTGATTTCAATTTGATCGTAGGCAGCGTTCAGAGTTGGCGATTGCACATGCGATTAGGCAATCAGTTTTTTATAGAGAAAGGACATGTATCAATCGGCTGCTCAGGTGATCGTTCAGTGGGCGAAGCAGGTAAGTCGATGTCGTATCATTTTCTTTTCGTCTAGTCGCCCATTCGCGAGGGTTTACTCGCCTAATGGCCTAATCTCCCATTCGCGTAATCGCTCACCCTTTTAATCGCCTAATCCAGGCGTGTACTTTCTTTTCAAATGGACGCGACTGGACAGGGTCGGGAACGAGGATGTCGGAGCGGTCACGCAGATCGGCAATTGCTCAACAGCGATGAGCGGATGAAATGGTCCACGATTGCTGCCATTTGCTACGAAAACGAGCGTGTTCTACACTACTATTGTCCTACAAACAACTTTCCATTGGTGGCCTATCCGCTTCATCCCTGCTCTACTCACTTCACCTCACTCCTTGGATTCGCGGATTTCCCGTCTGCAGTGTGTGATCACGGAGCATGTGTCCGAAGGAATGGACTTGGCTTAAGAGAGGTGGACTGTAAAAATCTTGTTCCAATAAGAGAACGTACGAGCTTTTTTATGAGTTCCGTGGCGCAAGAATAAGTTAGACGCTATCGCAAAATATGAGGACATTCTCATCAGGGTTAAGCTTGGTAGGGTAGGAACTTTAGGGAAAAATTGCTCATGCTACTGGAGTCCCTCTCCCTCCTCAGGCTGTGTCTTAACTGAAGCAAAAAGTAGATGTTCCACGGGGTTCTGAATGGATTGCCACCGCATGTTGCTGCATCTTGCTATGTCGTCGAAAACTATTGTCAGCATATAGGATTTGTGAAGGAAGCTTTGGTTGAACAGGGAGGAGAGCGGATTTACCCTCACTTGATGCTGTTCCTTGCTTTCCTTGATGTTATCAATCGCTCCTTTCTCGTCAAAGTCTCGTCATCGTTTTTTCATTACCCTAGTAACAGTTCTACATTTCGTTTTGTTTCGTAGAGCCTTTCAAGAAAATCTGTATTAATAGAGTGTTTGGACGAATACTAGCAGCATGATCAGAAACATTTGGAACTATATGACTGTACGAGTTATTTCAGGAAAATGATGCCAGTTTGTATCAACCATCGTTGGAAACAATGCGAACTCTGATTCGAGCCTCCACCACATCAATGACTTCTGTACCGAAGCCTCTAAAATTCATGAGACCTCACTATGCTAAAATGAAGCAGGTGTTCGAGAAAATGCAACCAGGCCCGACAAAGGTAGGGAGTCGCATGATTCTTTCCTCACTTTTTGACCTGTAATAGTCCTTTCTTTTCAGAACCTTTGTGCCGACATTATATCTGTATTAGCGATGTGTTCAGACGAGAAGAGTGATTGTATCAATTTCCGCATGAAGGTGATTGCCCTACTCAGGTTTTGTTAGTGTTTCTTTGTTTTGTTATACCTCAATTTTAGGGGATGCATGAACCAATTGGCGACTGGGGACACGAATACGTTCGTCATCTTGCCATGGAAATGTCAGAGGAGTGGAAACAAGCATCTGATGGCTCCGAAAAGAGCAAGGCCAGGTACGAAGGTGATAATCTCTTTACGTGAATGTAAATTTTCACATTTAGACGCAACGAACTTCTTGTATTAGCACGAGACATTGTCATGCACAATATGAAGCATAATGCCGAGGTTTGATTTTTTTGTAGCCTACTTTGTTCGAAAAAAAAACACAAGTTTTCCAGGTAGAAGCATGTGATTTATTGATCGAGATTGAGCGACTAGATCTCCTTATGGAATACGTGGTGGATGTCGACCATCAAAGGGTCTGTCTGTACCTGCTCAGGTATCGCTCATTTCTATGTTGGAATCTGTGCTCACCAATGTTGCGCTAGCACTTTTAATTTCCTGTGAAAAAATTTCTTGTTTCCTCTATCCTGTTTGCTTCAGTTGTGCTCCACTGACGCCCGATCCAGACAACTTCAATCTCATCCGAACTGCAAAGGATATTTACTTGAAATATAATCGCTACCTCGAAGCTGTGCGTTGCGCCATCATGTTGAATGATCCTGCTGAGATCAAAAACATCTTCACGAAGACGGATGATTTGTGAGTGGCTTTTCGCCATTTATGTTAGAGAATTACTTTAGCATCGAACATTGAATGAAGAGAACCCATGCTAAACGGTCCAATCTTTGCTTCCGCCATAGTCCCACCCACCTTCTTCTCCCTAGGAGGAAACCTAATAGGGAGTAGGGCCTAGGAGAGTCTATCTATGAAGGCAGTTCTTCCCGCTCTCGCCAATGTGGGGGTGCCCACTAACTGAAGACTTAAGTTGCGAGTTATTCCTTCATTAAATCGATGTTGGCATTTAGCATCTTATTCCCCACATACCCATCTCCTATGGCCCAGGCTCGAGCATAGACACCCCACTGTCCGCGCTACGACCCCGCGTTTGACCTTTAATTCCTCTTTTGTAAGCCTTTCTTGTAGAATTTCAAAGCTTTGAAAGTGTTGTTACACTAGAAAGATTTGTGAATTTGTTGGCTCCTCCATATCGTATTGCAAGTACTCTCCTTCTGTAATTGCAGTGAGGTAAAATTATCGTCCTTATCACCTAAATAATCTTTCTAGGGCGAACAGAAACTCGAGAATTTTACCTTATCGTTCTAGTTACTCGGGATTGAGAAATTTGCTCGCTGAATCATTGCTGCAAATCCTTTGATAACCGCCCGTTCTGAAGCACTGCTCACGTTTGGGGCTCGATCGAAGTAGTTACAGTCGGTTTTAAACACATAATACTTCAGCCTACAAAAGCAAGGCAATTTCCACAAACTCGAACACGCCCAGAGTCTCCTGGAGTTGGGAACAACCTATGGCGAACAACTGGGAGAACTGAATTCAAATGCTCACCTTTACGAGTACTTCCACTCGCTGGCACGCGAATTGGATATTATGGAACCAAAGACGCCGGAGGGCATCTACAAAAGCCATCTAGAGCATAGCAGTGAGTTATGGTTTATTTGAAACACTTCTACGCTACTTTTGAACTATTCGGATAATCTATTCCTCTGTTCTTCTTGATTTACCCATGTTTTCGATCGCATATATTCAGTGACAAAGTTCAAATATATAAGATTTAGTGGCATTCACATTTCAGGACCGTTTGGAAATACTGCAGCTCCCGATTCAGCGCGAATGAATCTAGCTGCCGCATTTGTAAACGGATTTGTCAACTGTGGTTTCGGTGTAGATAAAATGATGGCCGAAAGTGAGGATGCTAGCAAATGGTTCTACAAAAACAAGGAATACGGTACGTAGTATCTATTGTTTAATCTTGCATTCTTTTGTTTCATAACATTTTCAGGTATGTTATCCGCGGCCGCTTCTCAAGGTCTTGTTTGGCGCTGGGATATTGATTCTGGGCTTGGCCAATGTGATAAGTTCCTGTATGTGAACGACGACTTCATCAAGGTGAGTGCATGCCCCGAGTGAGTTTTCTGATGTAATACTATTTACTAAATTTAGGCCGGTACCTTACTTGCGATAGGAATAATTTCGTCTGGTATCCAAGATGCTTGCGACCCTGCTTCAGCTCTTCTGATTGACCATATTCATTCTGAGAGGTATTTTGTGCGCCATGCTGTAATTTTGTTTTTCTCGTACATCTTTCCGACTATTCTCACCGATAAACTTCCGAATTCCAGGGCCGTCATTCGCGTCGGTTCCGTGCTAGGGTTGGGGCTAGCTTATGCCAATTCCAAACGTGAAACTGTAATCAAAAACGAAGAAGGTGGAGTGATATTCGAGCTAAAAAAGGTAGGTTGCTTTCTTCCATGTTCCTTATTCTTGAGTATTCAACTGAGTTTTAAGGTGCTTACGGATTCAAAGCCATCAGCAACTAGTGAAGTGAAGGGCCTCACTGGTTTGGCTCTCGGTTTAATTATGGTTGGAACAGCAGATCATACTGTAGCCATGGAAATGCTTCAAACGCTGATGGAGCGCAATGAAACCGAGCTTAGCGATCCGAACATGCGCTTTTTGGCCCTCGGAATTGCTTTAATTTTCTTAGGTTGGTGGTTTATATCGATTTTACTATTTAGTTTTTCGTTGATTTCCTTGTGAGCACTTGTTCTTGCAAGAGTTCTCATTTGAGAAAAATGTTGGAAGTCAGTTTCGATATGAGGGTGTTGTGAAGTTTGTGTGGGGATTTAGGTTATATAATTTGAATTTTTAGGTACTCAAGAAAAGAGCGAAGTGTTTGTGGAGTCTTTGAGGTCGTTACCCGAACCGTTTCGGTCCCATGGTATGTATTAATTTTTACTCACGGTTTAATGAGTAGAAAGATCTTAAGTTTCATGGCAGCTGTGAAATTTTCGACCAATCGCGATTTATGTGATTCGCTAGCGATCGGAGCGATTCTTAGTGCCCAACGTCCCAATGAGCGTTCTTTGGAACATCTGGCAATAACAGGCTGTACGGAAACTCTCATCGTCGCTATTGGAACATCAAGCACTTAACAGGAAAGGCTTTCAACATGGAACTTTGAATTGAGACCTGGGCGAATCGGTAGAGTATGGCTAGAACGCTGGTTACAAAAATGAAGTTCAAAACTGCTACGTAAACCTGCCAAGGAAGTTGTAGTGATCAAATTGGTCCAAGGTTCGAACCCCTGCGATGACAAAGTTCTTGCATTTTATGTGGACCTTCCAAATTGGTGCCAAATGGGCCAAGGATAGATGTCATATTAGTCACCGGAGCAATCTTTATCCTTTGAAAGGAGGCGTTTATCAAACACTAACACGAAGGTAGCATTCACAACCAACTTAGACCGTGCCATAACTTCCTTCACGGGTTACCTGGCACTTTTGATTTCCACATTTGTAACTAGCTTCCAGGCTATCGATTTATCTAGGTCTCAATTCGGAGTTGCATGGAAAGTTGAAAGCTTTTCCTGGTAGGAATCGCACGAGTCGCTAGCGATTTCTCTCAGTCTGACGCTTGCTTAGGAATTATTCATATCATTCCATACACTTCTGCAAAATTTGCTCGATGTATTAGAATTTTCCCTTTATTGGAGTTTTCCATGATCCTTCTCTTCAAGGTTTCCACTTTGGTTGATGTGTGCGCTTATGCGGGAACTGGTAACGTATTGAAAATACAGAAATTGTTACACATGTGCTCGGAACACTACGAAACAGAAGACAAAAAGAAAAAGGTATGACAGTTGAGTTTGTTTAGTTTATGAGTGCTTTGTTATGGAAGTTTCTCTCATCTCTCGCAAATTAAATATTTGTCCAAATTTTCGGGTCTGGGAATACAGTGCGTTTCAAAAGTATGTGCACACCCTCAAAATTCACGTTTGAAAGGGAACCATGAGGTTTCGTGCTATGAAATCCTTCTCAATCGATTTCTCGTAGTCGATAACCTATCAATGGAAGCAAAGCAGATAATATCGCCTCACTTTCGAAAAAATTTTGGATGAAATTTTTTCTTTGTTTCAAAAGTATGTGCACACTTAACAAAAGACAAAAACATAGCTGAGATTAGAAATCAGTGGGGCCTCCAGAGTTTCTAATTAGCTCAAACATCCTGTCCGGCATAATCTGAACCACGTTTGGCATAGCTGTTTCGTCGCTGTCGGCCCAAATAGCCTCTACCGCCGCCTTCAGTTCATCCGCGGTATTATACTGCCGGTTGCTAAAGTTAACGCCTTGATCAAGGGCTCCCTATAGGGTTGCAGTAAGGAGGACACACAAGCCAATCTATCGCTTCAGCACCATTTGGTTAAGGCCATTCTTTGGTAGATTGCGAAGCATCGAAAGACACGTGGTCCTGTTGCTAAAAATGCAATTTTCGCTCCGCTTCGCTAAGGAAGGGCAACAGGTGACATTGGAGCACTGCTTGGTATTCTTTACAGTTCATACGCAATAATGGAACGGCAACTTCTGAATTTCCGCTGATTGCGAAACCGCCGCAGACCCATCAACGGGCCTCTTCCGAAATTCCTTCTCGAGAGCACGAGCGACTCACGGCCAAGCCTCTCCAGTAGTAGCAAAATCCACCCGGCCCGTCAAGATCGAACTCTTTCCATGAGTTAAGATTACCTGAGGAGAGAAAGTTCATAAAAAGTTGCTTGTTTTGAAAATAGGAAATTCTCGAAAAACCGTGTCTTCGCCCGGTGTCCTATCCTATGTTGCCATGTCTGTACGAGCAGACTCCAATGTGGCTAACTTGTGCTGGGCCTTGAAGTGAGTAGCCTTTCTCAGCGTCTGTCGAGTGGTGTATTCATTTGAGCGGATGAGGGGCTTAGTGGTCATTTTCGAGGCTGGAATAAAAATCTGAGCTCGGACTGTCAATGAAGAATCCGACAGGATGTGGGCTACTCTTTTGTTGTTCTGAGCAGTCAAGGATCGTGGATGGAGCGGAGTGTGTGCTGAGTATAATTATCAGGGTGCCAGATAAATCTTCGAATGCATTAAGGAGAACGACCAAGTTATCGTGCGATTTCTAGATTGGAACGTTCATTATCATGCAGAACCTTGATCTGAGCTTGCTCATCTTCAGGAAGAAGTATGGCGCGAATTGACATGATGACGAAATGAAAACAGCAAAGTCGGATTGAAATCGGTGGAAATTCGGCGCCAAAATCTGATCTTCTTCAAGTGTGCACATACTTTTGAAACAAAGAAAAAAATTTCATCCAAAATTTTTTTTCCGAAAGTGAGGCGATATTATCTGCTTTGCTTCCATTGATAGGTTATCGACTACGAGAAATCGATTGAGAAGGATTTCATAGCACGAAACCTCATGGTTCCCTTTCAAACGTGAATTTTGAGGGTGTGCACATACTTTTGAAACGCACTGTATGGAAAGAATCTTATCTTCGATGTAATTTTCCAGAAGGATGATAAGTCAAAGAAGGATGCTGCGAAAACAGAGAAGGACAAAGATGCAAAGCCTGATCTATCATCTCAACAGGCCGTTGCTGTAATTGGAATTGGGCTTATTGCGATGG
This sequence comes from Ostertagia ostertagi, assembly GCA_036418205.1. Classification (NCBI taxonomy): domain Eukaryota; kingdom Metazoa; phylum Nematoda; class Chromadorea; order Rhabditida; family Trichostrongylidae; genus Ostertagia; species Ostertagia ostertagi. The sequence goes on from MU871378.1 coordinate 10,093, forward strand.
GTGAAGAAGTTGGATCTCAGGTTAGTGGAGTAACTACATCTCAATTTCTAACACGTTACAGCGTTACCTTACAGATGGCTCTAAGAATGTTCGGACATCTTATTCGGTACGGTGAGCCAGTAATACGAAGAGCCGTTCCGTTGGCATTGGCTCTGATCTCAGTTTCAAATCCGCAACTGAATATTCTGGAAACTCTTAGAGCAAGTTTTCGCACGACGCTGATTCCGGACACCGCTCACAACGCTATTTTTGCGATGGGATTGGTAGGAAGATTTTTATTTAACTTTTTTTTAGCTACTTTCCAAAATTGCAGCACTATTTCTCCTCAAAGGTTTTCTTTGTGTGCTGCTTGACGTTCATTCATTTTGTCTTTCGTTTGCTTTCCGTGCTAAGTTGTTATTGATTATCATTAAAGGTCGGTGCTGGAACAAATAATGCTCGTCTAGGTTGCCATGCTTCGGTCGTTGGCCAGCTATCATCATAAAGATCAGGTAAGTCGGGCTTATTATGCTTCTGAATTGAACGTTCTTTTCCCTTGAAAATGTTTCCATGTTTCAATTTCCTTGATGTTTAGTGCGGCTTTCCAAGGATTGGACATTGGGCAAGGTACGTGACCATTAAATCCATGGCACTCTGATCGACAGTTGCTATGCCCGAGCGCCATCGCAGCCCTTCTTACCATTTGTTTCGCATTCCTGGATGCCAACAACTCTGTAGGTTTTTTATTACCTATTGAAAAGTGGTTCCATTTTTTCACCACATCATTCCATCCATTCCTACTATGTATTTAATCTGAATTATTAGGTGTTGAATAACCGACAACATTACTTGCTTTACACACTTGTGCTTGCTATGCAACCTCGAATGCTCGTTACGTTATGTGTAGATGACAAGAAGCCTGGTCAGCTAAAACAGGTAGGGTTCTGAAAAAGATTTCCTCTACGTATCTGCAAAAAAAACATTCTAGGCAAAATTTTTGAAAAATTCATGTTATAGGTCGGCGTTACGGTACGAGTGGGTCAGGCCGTTGATGTGGTAGCACAAGCGGGTAAACCCAAAACAATCACTGGCTTCCAAACGCATACAACGCCTGTTCTTTTGGCTTATGGCGAGCGAGCCGAATTAGCGAATGAAGAATGTAGGTCTTAGCTATTGCAACATCTTTTAAGTAGATATATTAAGGCAGGTTTCACCGTGACTTGTTTTTCAACACTTCAGTGGCTCTTCTTTTCAGACATAGCAATGACGCCGTACTTGGAAGGTCTGGTGATATTAAAGAAGAACCCTGAGTATGATACACCGGTAGCAGCTAAGAAATAGGCAGTTCAGCATATGTTTTGTCATTCTGCTCGATTTTGTGCATATATAATTATGGAATTGTGATGTACTATTATCACCAACATTAATTCCTCTATTACGGTAGTGCTGTGTGCGGTGCATATGCCCGAGAGCAGCATTGATCACACTGCTATTTAATAATTTATATGATTGATCCGAATGTCTCATAACTAACTGTGTACGGCTCTTCCCTTCGCTGAAATCTCTTCAACGGTGTTACTGGAGCTCATTGCGCCTCAGTGATTCTCGACGTGTTTGCTGAGGTACTGATAAATGATTAAAGAAAAAAGTTGTAAGAAGTGGTAACTCAAGAAACGGGAGAGATCGATGATCCTTATTCTCCGCATCGTGTCGTCCGACACCTTCAAACGTTCTATAATATGGAAACCCTTCAGTTGAACTCTGTGATATGCACTAAATGAAATACAGGGCGGAGGGAATGTTTCGCGGTTTTTGGAAGTGCGCCTTTTTGCTTGGCTTGTGCGCATATAAGGGGGACATGTCTGCACAAATTTACTATCATCATTAGCTGTAATTTGAGCATTTCTAGGGGTTGGGACAGCTTGCAGCTGGACATTGATGGTATTTTACTGTACGATTTCTAACCTGGCGAATCGGAGCCTCATATAGTCGCCGTATCAACGCTGCATTTGGGGAAGTTAATTTGTTTGTGGCGTACAAGATTGAACCTCTCAAAGGCAGCGATTACGATAAAGAGGGAGCACATCGGGGAAGCATATGCACCACACGAATCAGTTACTTGGCTGCCAGGGAAGCGAGGTGTGGCGCTTTCACGACGAAAGGTGCGCTGGTTGCTGAGCAGGACTTCGAAAGCACTCCGCCCCCAAAAGCGATCCGCCCACTAGTTTACTTGTTGTGATTTGGACGAGCTGCGTTGCCAGCAGCGGCACAACTGGAGCAACTCGATTGGAGCGTGGTTTGGCATGGTGCCACCAAACGCGTTGCGGTGAACTCGTTCATACGTCCGCTTTCTGAGCTGTTACCTGTTCATGAGTGAAAACCAACGGCCAAAAAGGGGGTCCCGTTTTGCGTTTTCTTGACGGATTTCTCCGCTTTTTTTTTCGCCACTGGCGTACCATTGAGCACCACCACGTCTCTTCAAACCCTTCTTGAATCTATCGTAATCGCTGCCTTTACTAAACATTTCTGTAAACCGTGCTAGCCATAGATATTTTGGAACTTGCTTATAATTATTGGGGTTACAAATGTTTTAATGCACAATGTTTTAAATGCACAAAGAAGGAAATTTTAAGGTGGCACCCACCATTGGGTGCCATTGTCCCACGCGGCGAACATAGTGGCACCCACCGGTGGGTGCCATTGTCGTCAAAGGGTTAAGTGAGCCGCTTCTGCCAGTCGGCGTGCTTCGCTCCCCGGGGGAAGCGAGGAAGCCGGACGGCTCGGGGAGCCTCCAACACTCGGCAGCATGGTGCATCCGATCGTAGCGCGTAACCCCAACCCTGGCAAGCAAGCAGTACGCGGTCCTCTTACTCAAGGGCTCGGGTTGTAATTGGCTGATGGTGCTAGATCGCCGTCTGTGGCGAGAGAGAGAAAATAAAGAGCCAAAGCAAGGCGTTCGCGTCGATGACATGCTCTACCGTCGAATGGTCGCCCATATTAAAAACGAAGTAGGAACACAGGGGTCTCATCCCGCGGGTTCTGAACCGTTTATTTCGGATCTCTCTTAACCGCTGAACCGTCTACCACCTTTACTTTCATGCAGTCAGTGGGCAACGATTTCTTCGTAACGCCGCCTTTAGGTTGCAGCGTCATGCTCTTATAAGCTGTAGCTATACATCTGGACCACCCAAAGTCAAGTAATAAAAATTTATTGAAAGACTCTGAAATTAACGCTACATGTAAAATTACCGTATTGCAACCTCATATATGAAACCTCATTGGAAGATCGATTATGTGAATGAAAGAAACGACTGACTGATTGGGAGAGCGGCTGATGAGGCAACGACGACGAGGGCACGATCAATGTTCAAGAGAGAAGAAGGGCACTCAGAGATTTTGAGCATTAATGGAATGTCTGTGATCAATGAACGTGGGTGATCGATACCGATCAATAGGAAATTATCAACATATTGCACGTTAACTTAAATTAATAAAAATACACACAAATTACATGACACGTTTGACATTGAACAAATGCTCTTCTCAACAAACACTGTCACTATATAAATACATACATTGACATACATTTGTATCTGAATCTAAATCAAGAATTAAAACTTGCGAATCAACTTATTCTGTCTGCCCTGGGCGATACATGTGCTGCTGGGCGATCCGACGGCGTTGTTCTGCCTCTTTTGATTCCTCATCGCGAGTCACGTACATCGTCTTCGACTCATACTCCTCATCATCTTCATAGTAGAACCCTATCGGACGCGGTGCTTCTGTAATGTAGAGTATACTTGTAAGGCTAAACAAGGGATTCATGGTTTCGAAACCGAATTTCAATCAGTTTCAATAGAAAATTAGTAAGCTGAAACGCATTTTTATTGACATGGTGAGAAGCGTGGATGAATGTGGCACCGCTTTTCGTGCACACGGTCCGAAAGTCCAACGCCACATCGAATCCCACTCAAGGCAACCACGAATTCCACCCCATCAAGACTGGGTGAATAACAGTCGAGGATTTCTCTACGGGGTCACTTCTGCGCAGGAGGAAGGAAATAGGGTTGTATTTGGACTTACTCGCATTTCTTTACTTTGCGACCTTTCTTCTGTCTGCTTGTTTTTTGTGAAGATTCGGTGACATTTACCATATTCTCTATATTCCAGTCGTTTTCTTTTTTATCATACAATATTCTTTTCAGATGTGAAGTTCGTTTCCAGCCAAAGTCACAACGGGTGGCAATGATAACCGCCGGAATCGGTATCCCTTTTCCCAACTCTTATTTATTATTTATTTATTTATTTATTTATTTATTTATTCTATTCAAAAACAGTACTTGAATTCTGGCACATGCCAGCGTTAGGGTCCTCACGAATTGTAGTTTACCTGCTTTCTTCGAATCGAAGATGAAAACAAGTTGATTTCAGGAGGTGTTGTCGCAATCCTTGTCGTCATCGTTATCGTCATATTTATGATCTCATTCCGATTCAATCGGTCCGAAGTTGATTTCGCGGACAAGGTTCAAATAGATGATTTACAACAGTCAAATTTCCTCTACGGACGACCTGCAATAGGTAATTTCCTGTTTTCTCAGAAGTTTTAGTTCTTTGAGAGAGTTCAGCGTACTCGGTTAAAGGACACATTGCGAG
>MU871379.1:0-10694 GCA_036418205.1 Ostertagia ostertagi
AAATTTAAGTAATACAAAGGTGTGCACGAAGATCTTTTCATGAATCAATCGGACCAAGGCTTTGCGAGTGAGAGCCACAAATCCTGACCACAAGGTCACGTACGTCCTGGTAGCTATCTTACCAAATATTCATATGAAAACCCTTAATGGCCGATAACGTTCGCTGCTAATTTTAAAACACTGGAATATTTTAAAAACAAACCTTTGCTTATTTATTCCAAAGCAGCGTTTTTCTCAAATGAGTTTCAGCAAAACTCTTCCGATGCCGGGAATCGAACCCGGGCCTTGCGGGTGAGAGCCGCAAATCCTAACCACTAGACCACATCGGACCTGTCCACCAGTCCCTCAACCGCTCTTATCAAAACCACCAGCAGCTGATGATGTTCAGCACTGTTTTTCAAAAGGCATATATTAAAAAAAGATCTATTCGAATACTCGGGCTACAATTGGATTTCGGAGTTCACCTTTTATCAAATCAGTAAAAAGGGAAAAATCAGTCAAATAATGTATCTTCTTTGCTACTTTTAGTCAATAAAGTTTGGAAACCTCTGGCTTTATAGAGTGGATGAGGGTGGCTGAAAGAGTCAGACCACTCCAGTGATTTCGGGTGATTCTCACGATCCCACCTTTTATGTGGTCCGAACCAGTTCGCTCCGTCGATCACCATTACCGCCCCACCCCCGCACATCAGATATCCATCTGGCCTTTCACCTTACGCAGTCACTGACTGTAAAGGAACGAGCGCCCTCCCTCCTCGCTCTGTCCCTTCTCAAGGCAAACATGTTTACCGCGAACGAGAAGGAATCGACGTATCACATGAATGAGGAATAGGACCAGTGCTATAGCCAGACTTAGCGGTAGTGGTGCGATCCGATCGGGACCCACCAATTCTCAGGGTTTCTCCTTAGGTCGTCTTTAAGTGCACCACTGCTCACTCATATGCTGAAAATGATTCATTTTTGATTCGTTCATGAGTCATGCCGAACAATTTGCCTTTGGCTAGCTTCTTTGCTCAAACTCTACTGCCATAACTTTATTGCTACATTTTTTCTTTCAATCTGAACGCCTAGAACCGGACCGATGACCAGTAGTAGTGATCGAAAGCATCTTCAGGAACTATACTGCTGTACTCTCCATGCCTCTTCACGTTCACATTATCCTCTGCACAGTTGGCAGCCAGTCAATTACGTTCTATCGGTCGACCTTGTACCGCATGAGTCCCCGTCAGTCGGAGACCTCCGCTAACCGCCTTACCAACCCATGGGAATCCATCTAATCGATTTCTATTTGATTTCAAATAGCTACTCAGTTAGAACTGCGTTCTGTAGGCTTTTCAAAAAATGCTTTTTACTCTGAGTGCACTCCATTGACCCACATTTTCTACTACCGGTATTCGACTTTGAACGATCTGTTGACATCACATCATCATCATCGTGCATGGAAAAGCATTCTGTACAAACAATTTTACACTCGGCGAACATGCCACGCGACCTACAGTGATCGATAAACGTTTTTTTTGCACGTCAATCCTGTTTTGAGTAATGCGTGATGTGACTATTATATTGTGTTGTCTTGCACACAATCCCATACTTTTTCTGTACTCTGACAGATCATATCCGTACTTCGCACAATGGACTTATTCGGCTCAGGGACCTTTGGAGAGGGTCGCGCATTCTGAAACGGCCTTATACCAAGACACTACGGTGGCAGAAGGTATAGAAATTCATGGCTCATTTATGGTGGACTATTCGGAGTTCGTCAGATTTCGCATGCCGGCACAAGAACGTTTATCGATTGCTTTTACATTTTAGGAAATGGCTTCACCTGTAGTTTGAGGTTGCCATACATATTGGTGCTTAGAGCCAAGCCATAAAAATCACGATAAATAATTTCTTTGTCATTAATAAGTACGACGGGCGGAAGGTGCGGTGTAGGGGCAAGTGGCACGCTTACCACGCGAGCGGTTCAAATCCTGGGTCGTAAGTCGTCCGGCCCTACCAAGTCTTCCATCCCTCCGGGGTCGGTTGATTGGTACCAGACTAGTCTGGGAGGATAAAAACACTGACTTGTATCGGCTGGCTGCGCAATATCATTGGTATAGCCAATCATATTCAAGAACTGCCTATACGTCAATGTACAAATAGAAGTTAGCGATCGCGTGCCGCATCCGAAAAGGATTTGATAAATTCAAAGCTTTATCCTTTGTAAAAGTACCCAAAAAGTGTTCACTTAAAGAAATGAGTTAACCCATTTTTGAATTGATTACTTTTTCTACCAACTGTGGATATCCCTCACCATGATGTCCATCCCGATTCCCCTTCCACGAGACCTCTCTTGCACCAAATAATGACACTTTCCTCCGCCTATGTGACTTCTAATGTTTTCCCTGATGTGATTTTTCTTGATGTGAGGCGAAACCTCCTCATTCTGAGGAGATTCACATTACTTGTCCGCTAACATTATTGGTGTAGTTGTTCATCTCTTCGAACTGAACTTTCTTCATGTGATTCCACGACTACTTCGATGCTTTTTTATGGCCACATGACCGCGGCGGCGGTCGTTGCAACCAGCTATCGTCCATCTACCGACGCTGACGAGTGCAAAGAATGAGAACGACATGATATCAAAGCAAAATGACGTTATCATAGAATACATCACATAACACGAGAGGGAGGAGGTGGAGCCCCCCTCGGAGACTCCGACCACCTCATTGCTAGCGACGGGATCGAGCTGACGACGATCCCTGCCCGGTCTCCCACAATGTATAGCATCCCAAATTAGCATATTGCGGCCACACATTCACACCTTCCACAACCAAATGCGATCTCTCGTCAGCCGGCCAGCCGCCGGCCCACCCAACTGGTTTTCGTCGTTTGACTGTTGCGTTAGAAATCGATACTTGCCTCGTTTTCCTTAATCGTTCTTGTATTGCTGGCCTTTCTGTTATGAGGGAGAATTTCTTTTGTTCACCAGTTGTCTCTTCACAGTCCTCGTTTTTTGTCCCCCGTCTGTTCATCGTCCGTCTAAAAGAATCATCGCTTCTCTAACGGCGGCCAATTTCGGGTTCGCTGTCTTCGTAGCACTCGACCAGGGCTAGAAGAGGAGCAGGACACCTCACAATCATTGCTGCTTCAGATGACACATCCACGTAGCCGCAACTGTCGGCTAGCCGATGCATCATGCATTGCACCCGAACGATTGTCAAACAGACAATGACAAACGATGACCACCACCGACGACATCGCTGCCCGTCAGACCTCGTCGGGGCTTCCGTAGTTTGGTAGATGACTAAAATCAACGATGTTAGGGTTATTGATTTTTTCGTATACCCGTAGTGATCTGTAATGCGATTACATGATGCGACGGCGCCGGCGACGGCCTCCGTCGGCAGCGGAGGCATCACTGGCCAGCGACTACGACATCACAGCATCAGCATTTTAACTAACATCAGTTTCTGTCCCTGAACTACACCAAGAGGCTGACAGTGAATTTTTGGCCACTTCTTTGCCATGGATCACATCAGAAGCAATTTTTTGGTTCAGCATTTTCAGTTCTACGTTTTCTTCACCATCTTTGACTTCCTGTTTATCGGCGCAATATCATGTAAGCCATCTCATGAGAAAAAAGCGCTGCAACGTTATATTTTCAAAGGCTATCTCATGTTTTCACATCGGCACGTTGATCACGTATTTTTACACGATTTTTAGTCCGTTAGATTTTCGTTCAACTTATCGTTCTTCGTCGTCGATCACCATCCCATCCAGCTAACCCATAATTTCCAGGGGTCTCTGATCAAGGATGATCGGCGCGATCGTCCCCTATGTCAGTAAGATACGCAGGTACGGTTATACGAGAGTTTCGGTATGTTTGTAGACCGTGTTGCCATTGTTGTGGGAATTACGATCAAACATATGTGGCCACATTGGCTATGAATGGAAACCAGCCTTTAGAAGGACTATCATGGCTCTGACCCGCTATTTAGTGATTATGAACCTCTCGGACGAGCTAATTCCATTACGTTCAAATATTACTGACGAAACGGGAATTATAAGGGATTTTAGCGCTTGAGCGATCTATTCGTTTCACCACTTGGAATCCTTATCCCTAAAAATTTAGGACCAGTTATAGGTAAAAAGTGGGCGGTATTCAAAGCTTCACAAGTCTCACACCTGTTTTGTACTTTTTCTCTATTCTCGGTCAGTGCAAATAGTTATTACAGTATTCCTATGTACACTCGGTGCACCGTTATTCAGTAGATTCATACCCCTAGCAATTCACAGTTCCTGCACCCTTAAACCAAGAAATCGCTCAGATCTAAAACGCTCGCGACCTCTCAATGTGGTTCTTCGAACTATTGACCCTTATGCAATTGTTTTTTGAAAAATTCAGTTTCATATTCGGATGCCGTTGACTTGCTACTCCCTGCCAGGAATTCCATTATTTTTTCTCATTCCAAAAAATGTGGATCGCACATGGATAATTCGCATTTGCAATTATCCCTAAAAACGCGCACGTGCTCTCGTCTCCATACTAATTGTTGACACCATTTGGATAAACATGAGAGGCCAGCTGTAGCCAGAAATTTTGTCTTGTTTTTGTGTTTAAGTGTTGGTTTTGGCTGCCAGCCTCTTGCGAATTTTCTAGAATGCGATTAGTCCTGAAACAAAACTTTCGCCCCAGACGGGACTCTAAACCCGCACCTCTCGCTTTCCGGGCAAGTGCGCTACCAGTTACGCTACCGGGGCACCATTTCATCCCAACTCAGCTTTCATGGTATGTACCATAGCTTGTCAGCACTCACACGTATAACGTGTATAAACAAAAACCAAGTCAAAATCCAGCTTCTAAACCTTTCAGTCGTCGTCCATTGCGATTCGGCTAACCGGCCCTCCACACTTTATATCGTAGTGCGGCGAAGCTATGTACACTTACCATGAGAGGAGCAGCTGGGATGATTGGTGCTCGGTAACGGACTTGTAGCGCACTTGGCCCTGTTAAACAAGAGTGCGGGTCTCGAGTCCCGTCTGTGGGCGAAATTGTCACAACCAGCATTTTGTGAAAGTTGCTAAGCACATTCAACTTCCATTGATGAACCGAAACAGAGTTGCACCCCTCAAGTTACTTTCAGATCGCAACAACCTGAATGGCGATGTCATTTGAGCTCTAAAAGAAACATTCAGAGTTAGAGTGGGTGCAACCAACGTCACGGTAGAGAGCTGCCAAAAATTCGGGCCAACAAATTCAAATATAAGACCATTGTTCACACTGGAAAATTCTGATCATTTCTTAAATTTTCAACAAGCCAATAAATTTCAGGTCGTACCAGTCTAATGACCTGATCGACCGACTCAATTACCAGTATACGGCCAATGTTGGTAGCGCTGGGCGCCATTACGCTGGCAGCAACCCAATATGTCGGAAAACCCATTCAGGTTTGAAATGTTGTTTTTATTGTGGTGACGTCATGTGTTTGAAGAACATACCACACATGACGTTCCCTATTGGAGTTTGAAATTGTTTCTCTTCAATATTTTATTAACTTTTCAAACAATTTTTCGATTTTTTTTTCGATGCCGGTCACATAGCTACATGAAGTACTGTTGCTATGTCGCACTCTTCTACACGAAGGAGAGCTTCATTCGTTGGCTTACTCTTCAAATTGAATTGCTTTTGTGAAATGATATAAGCAATCAGTTATAGGCTGCACTGCGTGCGTTGTATCACCTAATTTCCTGGCCAATATTTTCTCGCGCTCTACCAATAAGCAGAGGTTACGAGAATTAACCCATAGGTTTTTCCTCATCCGCCCCTTTCGACACTGCATTTTTTATAATTCCTCTAAAGATCCACCTTTATTAGCCTTTTCTACTCTTTTCTCACATGTTTGCACATGATACTGTTCAGTACTATCATTATCAATACAGCAAAGTCTTTTGGACCAATGGAAAATTGGACTCTGGTAAATTTTGTGAAAGCTTGAGAAGTACTTTGCGGATGACTACTCACCAAACCACTCGAACACCAAGTATCTGCTATGACACTCACTCTTCGCAACCTTCTTTCCAGAAGTTTGATTTCAAAAAAGTAAGCTGTCAATACTATGTAGCCGAAATGTCCCACCACCTATGAAAACATGACAGCGCACTGGAAACCTGGTCATCAACAGAATGGAATTTACGAAATTCAAATTGGAATATCGATCATCTTCCTTTAGCAAGTGCTTGCTCACACTGTTACGGAATCGGAATTCATTCTGAAGCGAAAGCCCGACCGTCCTTTGTTTCACGAGTGTCAGAGTCACTCCAAAGCTGCGATCGCCGGATTCTACGATTAAAAATCGCACACTTATAATAGAGAATGATCAGCGATGCGCAAAAGAAGAAAAAACCGGAAAAATGGCTTCAAACCCGAAAATGGCACACCTTCTTTGCCCGCTGATTTGCGCACTGCTGCGACTCTCATTGGCGTTGCCCTCTTCAGCACTAGCGCTCTTTCTGCTAAGCAGCTAGAGACTCAGAAATGAGACGACGCAGAGATGGGCGTGCCACGCCAATAGCGCCCAATCGCGCCGCGAAGAAATCCGGCTAGGTCGCTGAGGGCATATCCTTTAATGCAATACTGTGGAATCTTCCTTTGAATCTTAGCTTTTATAAAGATCCACTTGGAACAGGAAAAAGCGAAAAAGCAATGGTTAGCTCTGCTGCTAGCTTATTAGCTCGCTGTTTTTTGTCTATTCATTTATTTCTCCGTCTTCGAAAGATGGCCTCCGCTCTCAATTTACTGAAGGCATTTTCTATTAATTCATTGACTGCTGCTGAATCCCTTGGAGCAGAACTCATTACAGTAGTTCGAACGCCCCACTGGAATCTGTTGTCATCAGTGACAGATGTAATGAAGGCCAGTTAGAGCAAAGTTGTGCCGCTCTTAGAACGCTAAATATAATCGGCAAATATTGAAGACGTCCGCTAATGAAAGCTAGTGAGCAAAGCTTCTAACGTTGACTGATTCTCTTTTGGGTGCGCCACACATTCATCTCCTTTTCATCTTATCTCCGTAAGCTTGCGGACATTCGATGTTTCTTCTTCGCCAGAAAGCTCCCCATCAACTAGCGATCCTGGCAAATAATGGGCTTGGACATTGTTGCATATACTAGCAGTATCCGGGATTCAACCCGTGCAATGTGCAGGGAGCAGCCATTTCCGATTTACACTAGCTCCTCCATGTTCCAAATAGATTCGCGGTAAAAAAGAAATGTATGAGCAAGAAAATTAATTTTTGCCTAGAATAAAGAATGAGGTTCCCTCTTGTATGTATCATGGATAGTTATGAGGTGTCCTTTGTCTCGTTTTTTTTCAGGCTATCATTGCTGCAGTTTCTCCTTTGATAAGAGTCATAAGTATCTGCCGATGACTTTGATGTTGTTCATCGACTTACGAAAAAACTCGAACAAACTTGTTATCAGCACAAATGCCACGCATTAAGTCGTTCATTGCATTACGAAATTCTGTGAAAAGTCCTGCTTCTGCATTTCCCCCATACTGTGACTTAATGTACCTGTCAAAATAACCTTAGGCCGGACTGTCAGGTGTGGTTTGCGAATGAGCCGATCGCTAACGCAATGGCTCGAGTGGCGAGACTTGGCAGTGGACTCTGTTTGAAAGTGGCGGCCCCCTTTGAAAGTTGAGTCCCGCCACTATTGAGTCGCTGAAACCTAGTTCGACTCGCTGGTACATCGTTCGACTCGCTGGCGCAACGCCCGATCCAAGTCGATCGCAAACTCCTGACATCGCCTAGCTGGTGCTTCCTGCCGTAACAACTTGTACAAAGTAAAGCATCCATGGATGGAAATTGAACTAAAGGACTCCCTACGATAGATGCTACATAAGTTCCTCGTATGACTTTCTCCCCTCTAGTAAGGTACCACTACTTTTATCTGACTCCAGGTTCTACTTCCAGTTTTCCCATCCTACATACCTCCCACCTGGAGCTGGTCTGAATTTCTTCACTTCTGAGTCTGAATTTCATTATAATTTCTTCCAAACGCTAATAAATCTTCTCAAGAAATCCCTACGGCCTTTAAATTCTAATTCACTTGCTTTTCCGGAACTGCACAGCGAATTCTAACTCGCGTGACTGAACCTGGAGCACGCAGACCCTCCCACCCCTCCCCTTCGAGGATATCGTCTGTAGTTTGTCACTGTTTTGACTATGATTGACTAACAGTTAACAGTCTTCGAGAAAAAATATGAAAAGAATGAAAGTCTTTCCCGAAGCCAGCATTACTTTTTGGGAGCGAGTAGTTGTATAACCTAAGAAGGAATTTACATAATGTGCTTCTGAAAAAAAAATCTATTATATATCTATCTAATCAATCTATTATTGTTTCTTTAGCTGGACTTATTCCGATCCTCAATTCTATAGACGCTTTTGGAAAATTGAAAGTTAAGTAGGCTTCACCAAGTTCTTCCCATTTTACGCTAATGAAAGCCAAAGGAAGTCATGATCTGAATTAGTGGCCCGTATGCCGTATAGAATCAGCTGTGTGGCTCTAGCTTCTTAGTGCTGCGCGTCAGAAATAGTGATCATTTCAAACGCTCCGTTTTCCGATTTCCGCTTCCGACACATTTAACATAAACAAGTCCCTACGAAGCTTTAATTTTCAATCTATAGCATGAGTAATTTTTCAGTGCTGGGTGCCTGCACAATTCACCGGAGCCTGGGAGAAGTGAGTTTTGAAGCAGCTTATTTCAAGATCTGAAACGTTCCTCTCGGAAAAGGTCAACTCCAACTTGATCCTTTCAGATATGCGGAGACCTACTGCTTCATTAAAGGATCGTACTTCTTGCCGGATGACGAACATCCTAATGAGGATTTCATCGAGAGAGATAACGCTGTATGTAAATGCTACAAGCCATTGAAAAGTTCACGCTGCGCTTTTTCCATGTCTATCTTTCAATAGTGGTGAAGTAGTTACCGTAATCCATTCATAATTATACATAAGCACACAAGCATGCTACAAAATACAACAACGTGCCAACAGCAGCCTATCCTGCCGCTCCGCAGCCGCTCGCCCCCTTTGCCCATATGTCGCACGCTTTGCACCATAATTGTAAATGTTTTTTTTATCTGGTTACTGCTAAAGTCAATTCTATAGAAAAACTGCTTTGAGGGACAATTTTGCCCAATTGTGAGCGAGAGTTGGGCGCGCCAAAAAGAGGCGTGGTCCCATGAGCAAGCTACGTGCAAATCCGCATTGTCGTCAAAGGGTTAAAGCTGCGATTTCGGAGAGTAGAGACAAATCGATCGATAGAGGATGCAGTAGAAGTGTGAGATGTGAATGCAATAAGTCAAAAGGCCAGAAAGAGTTTCTAGTGACGGCACTCCGAGAACCAAGTGGAAGCATTCCCGTCGCCAGCATTTGTGACAGATGTCCGGCGGGAATTTGAACGCGTAGCAGCCTTTCCGGTTTTTCGAATTGTTTACCAAAACAAATTTTTTGTTCTTTTCGTTCTTATCGTGGAGAATGGGTCTCAAGCCAGTGATTTATGGGTGAATAGAATCACGATTTGTCCTAGAAGGATTCCTTCAAGCTGTTCGATTTTCAAAAATGAGCCCTGAGTTCACTGGATCTTCTGTCCTTTCCACCTATGAACCTATAAGGACTGTGTTTGTTTAAATTCTACATGTTTAGGTTGATCGCTACTATCATGGGTGTCCACAGTGTTAGCTCGCTGCATTTAGCGTTTCTGCTTCTATCGGCACCGTGCGTTATATATGGAAGCCTTATAGAATGTTATTAAAACATACGTGACCATTAAGGTATCAATGTAAAGGATGTGCTCGAAAACACTGCCAAGGTGAAGAAAAACGTCACCATAAAAGAACGCGAAAATCAGGTAAGGTTCATGAAACCTTAAATATTTTCATTACTTAACAAACACATCCTCAATGGCATAGTCCCGCAGTAGTACTGTAAGCCTGTCGGGAACGGACACCAGCCGCCCAACCACGTACTGTTAACACATTCACGACGACGCCCCTTTTCCACTTTTCGGTCGCGTGGGACGGACGCGATTTTGTGGGCGCCGCCGCCTCACCACATAACCGCAGATTTTGTTTTGTAAATGAACAAAAACATGAATGTCACAAAATAATTTCTGCAATGTCCAATGCGTAAAGATTATCTAAACATATAACAGTAGGATTTCGATCAGAACGACAATAGTGGTTACGAAAAGAGAGCATTTATTCACTTTCCCCGTGAAGGAATTTAAAAGCATTTTACACTCGATTACGAGGTTTGCCCACCTATCTGTCCATTCCTAGCGCCTGGCAAGCGATTATCAGTTGGCAGCCCATATGGGCTGCCATCGTCCCAGGAGCACATGTTGTTGGCAGCCCATATGGGCGGCCATCGGCGTGAATGTGTAAGGACAGTAATAATGACGTAAAGAGGTGATACAGTTCTGTTGCTGGTTGAGTGCACGACCTCTGCCTCGCAGAGCGATGAGGAGGGTTAAATTGACGTGGTAATATCACTCAAATATAGAAGTAGGGATGGAGAGGACTGCAAGTTGAGAAAAAAAGGAAGAAAATTGTGGAAAAAACATGGGAAATACGGTCTTCTTGCTTCTATGCGCGGAGTCTGGGCGCGGAGGAAAGAGTTAGTGTGAGTTGTGGAGAGGGTAAGATTA
>MU871379.1:12019-24234 GCA_036418205.1 Ostertagia ostertagi
ATCAACTCTAGCAGTTGGCATTGTGCCAGTTCGGAGAACTGTTTTCGACATATGGAGGCAGTATGGTATTCTTCAGTTGCAACTGATAACGCTCTGTGTGGCAGCGGACCTTTTCCGCTCGAAGGGTGGAACCGACGGTGAGTTTATTTCTTGCGCTGTCCTGATCTTCTCGAGGGGTTTCTGACACGATGTCGAAACCGCTAGAGTTGATGAGGCGCTTGGTGGTGTAGAGCGTAAGTCTAACGCTTGAAACACGTTCAGGCCTCTGAAGACGACGATTCAGTCGAAACGTTAGGCCACTTAATAAATGTTCCACCGAACAACCTCGTAAGGCACAAGAAATTTAACAAACTTACAACTGACATGCCGAGGTTGCGAAAAGAGTCGTAATTGAGTTATACATCGGACCTCTTGATGGTTTCGATAAGCCCCAATTAAAGATGTTGTACTTTCAGTTCTGTATTTTCTCCGCATTTCTTGGAACGAACAACACCTTCTGGGGTTGGGAGATTTTCTCAGATATATGGAGCGGTCGAGAGTGGAACGTTACTGGCCACTTTCCTAGAGTCACCATGTGCGACTTCACGGTGAGATTTTCCAAGAGTGCTGTATATTTCAGTGTTGAAGGCATACATTGTTTGAGGTACGAGTTCTCGGCGCTCTCCATCGATGGACCGTGCAATGTGTTTTGATGATCAATATGTTTACCGAGAAGATTTACGTCTTCCTTTGGTAAGAATTGGAGTTAATGATAGCCGTGACAATTTACTCAGGTTATTTAGCAGCCATACTGAAGGCATGCAGCTAATGTGGTTGGCTAACCACATGTTTCGATGAGTTTAGAGAGTTATTTTGAAGATCAAATCCACACATTCTACATGCACAGGGATAAAAGTGAACGTTTGGGAGCAAATCGTGAGCCACCATTGTGGACTGGCGTACTTGTCGGCAGCAGAATGTGACTGGCCAACAGTCAGAGCAGGATCAACCCATTGTAGGAGAATTCTCACCTGGAACGTCGTCTTTATGATTTCTGGAATAGGAGAGGGGGGAGGTATGATAGATAGCATCATCACTGGTAAGGAAAGGTACGGAAATTTTTCCGAGATGCTTCCCCCCACCCTTGCCTCCGTCGATTGACGTTTGGAGACGGAAGGTGCTAGGCAGCTCAGGCTCATCATTAAATTGACTTCCATTCTCTCCAAAACCCAGTGGATTTTACTCGATCAGTAATCCGCCGTCACCCCACACAGAGCGATCTCGTTGTGACATCCGAACCCATTTAGAAGAGTTTGTATTCCATCTTCCATGAAATTGAGAAGCGCTAAGCTTAGTTGAGCTGATGTAGACTCCGTCCGTGGAGGTAACAGCTACTCACCGATGACAGCGGTAGCTAAGCGATGCTGTAAGCTAGTGGCGTCAATTGACGCATTCGAACTCCTTCTCATGCCTGTGAGTTGATTCTTGATTTTTTTTCAGGTTTTGGTTCATTCTGGTTGGCATTCTATCTGTGATTTCGCTCATATACTGGGTGGTAGCTCTGGTTGGTACCAACTTTCAGCGTGGATTTGTAATGAAGTAAGAATGCTTCTCAAATTTCATTTTTCTTTTGGAGATTGGATATTATTGACCGAGTAACCACTTGAAACTACAAAAAACCTCTATTGTTAGGCTATTTGCTCACCTTTTTTTAAATTCAATTATCATTTGGTTGACAGTTGAACTTCATCAGACCAAGGCCACTTGTAGCTTATCCTTAATATCTGATCTCAGATTTCTTCTACGTGTTTTGTTGTCGAATGCTATTATTTGCTTCCTTCAGTTATCGCTTGCTATCGTTTTGAATCAAACGTTCACTGCTACAGTCGGGCTCACTGTCGTTGTCGCCCTAATCCGGCCAAAATTTTGCACTGCTTTTTCACTTGCTTCGATTTAGTGAAGTTCTTCGCCGTCATCCACAATTGTTTGCTGCGATTGTTGGCGCCTGCTATCTTGTGGTCCTTCATCTATCGTTTGATGGGGTCTCATCCAGTAAGAGGGGACACTGCGGTGCACAGTCTGCTATAGTGTTCGGCTCAAAGAGTCCTCTGAAGACAAGCTGCTGTCAGCTTAATTTCTACCTTCAGTTTTTTGTATGATGTATATGTCTTTGGCTGGAAAACATAAACGTCTATGAAAAAAATGTGCACCTAGTGGGCAGCTAGGACAAAGCCTAGAAATGGGGAGTAATTTCCTGGGGAATGGAAGACTGCTCATGGACGCAGCGTCTCCTCATCCCCCTTATAAGGCTTAGTCCTAAACGGTTACAATAAAAGTACCCAAATATCCGATAGATAAGCCCGCGCCGAGATCACTTAACATATCATATTACTTGCGGCGAAATAGGTTTCATTTTTAGCGGTGGCGCCATCTGGCGCCAGTTTTCACCAACTTCGGTAAGGGTTATTTGGTGCCTGGCTACGAATATGACATTCGTTTTTGGCATTAACGTTGTTCAACGCATATTCTCGGTTGGAGAGCGCAGACGAGCAGAAAATAGGCGCCAAATAGCGCCAGCGCCGAGAATGAATGTCATATTCGTAATCAGGACACCAAATAACCCCTATACGAAGTTTACACCAAATTTGGTGAAAACAGGTGTCGTGACAAGGTGACGCCAACTGGCGCCAGATGGCGCCACCGCTAAAATGAAAGTCATTTTCGTAATCAGGGCATCGAATTACCTCTATAGGCAAATTTACGGTAGTTTCTAAGGTGTACAAAATTACACTGCACGAGCGGAGGTGTTTTTACGTGATATCGGCGCGGGCTTATCTACCGGAAATTAGGGTATATTCTTTCTGTTGTTTTGGATGCGTTCAGCGCTTTGAATATTGGTGCCCCCTCTTACTGGATGAGACCCGCTTGATGAAATACGAGAAGGCTCAATGCATGCATACGTGCTGAATTTGCTAAATTTCTGAATGTTGCACTCGTAGACAGACTTGTTTCGGTTACTATTAACGTTTAGCAAAATTATAACTGCTTTGACTCGTTTGCTAATTCTGTCAATGACTTCAGATACCTAAGGTGCATGGGCGAGATCAGCGAAGAGCCAACTCGTGTGGAAGATGAGAAAGTGAACGGATTTGTTCGCAACTACCTGACATCCGACGGCGTTTTCCTGTTGCGACTTATACAGGTGAGACTGCACTTTCCTACACATCTGCTCCACCCTTGCATTCTCACAATTACAGACAAATGGTGGCGATATTCTTGCCGGTGAGATCATCGCCTCTATGTTCCGCCAGTACAACGAACGCCGAAAGGCGCCGATGTCCGAGGATTCGTTCGGTGACTCGCCGGACACGACAGCGACGCTTCCGCGATAGATCATTGATGGGCCACGCCCATATAAACACGCGAAAATAGGTGACATCTCCTTTTGGTGGGAGGCAACACGATAACTCGTCCGACGAGCTTCTGATTATCTCTTGGTCATATGTTTCAATGTTGAAATACATGTAATCTACTTTGTACACGTCATTCGATTGATACTACTTCACTACATTCCCGTGCTTATAAGAATTTTGATGAGATATTTGATATTGTGATACTTTTTTAATGTCGTTACTGAAAATTTTACCTTCTGCGGAGATTTAATAAATTAGCAGTTGTGGAACAAAATTTATTAGAACAACAAACAAACTGGAATGCTGGTAATGACCTCGCAAAACGCTCGAATCACTGGTACAGTATGATTCATCTATGCAATCCACGCACCTGATTGTTCAAAATGTCGGCCAGCAAAGTGAGCAATGACTGATTCGCATAATTCTCACCTTAACAATCAAAGCGATTTTTGCTCAGTAGTACTTAATACTGTTAAGAATACGATCATGTTCGCTTTCCTTACCGATAACATTCAGCAGCGCCGGATCCGCTTCTGCATCTTCGTCCTCCGAAGCAGACGATTCAACCGGCGGAGCAGGAAAGACAGTATTTTCGAAATCCGGCATGCTTTCGTCGGACGAGTCACTCATCATTTCAAAGTCATTCTCGATGTTCGGCACCAATTCATAGTCATCCTGGTTGTTCGGCATCATTTCATATCCATTCTGGTTGCTCGACATCATTTCGTCGTCATTCTGGATGTTTGGCTCAAATTGCTCTATGCCTATGTTCTCCATCATGCTGACAGCCAGATCTCCCGTAGTTTCGTCGTCGTCATCGTCACTATCGATCAAATTGAGCTCGTTCAAACTCATCAAGTCCATCAACTCGTAATCAAAGTCCTCATGGTCTGGCTGACGGCTGTCGACTTCGACGACTACTACCCCACTCTCGTTTTCACAGACAGTCAACTGTTTGTTTTTGTCCCTGGTATTCATTTCATTTAGACCCAGCTGAGGCGTTACATTCTCCACTTCGACGTTTTGATCCTCCGCGCTCTCCTCCTTGAACTCCTGCAAAGCACAATGATCACTTCGCAGTCTAAGGGTTAGATGGAATGACATGTCGCAACTACACATTTCGCATCATCATTTTTTGCTGTTTGAATGTTAAATGACGAAAAATGTGTATTTCGTGAAAGTCATCAAAGTGTGCTGTGCCTCATTGTTAGACTTCATCCAAAAATATAAAAAGGCTTTGATATGCGCTGGCATTAGAAGTTCTCCCCCTTCCCTCCAAAAAATGATTTGATATATATTGCACATATTTTTCATATTACATTTTTTTGACATTACAGATTTTACAGTGCCACTCGGAGCAAATTGTTTTGCCCATAGCATAACAATGATGATAGAATTAGATCAGGTGAAGGCTAGAAATGAGATATTTCGGCCGGAAGAACCGATCCCGCAAAATTGTGAGAGCCAGGCGGTGCTTCTAGCTCTGTCTAGGTCTACAAAAAAATGATTGTGTACCTCAGCATCTGAAAGCCACCCATATAGATCTTTAACCCTTTCGGACCTGAATTTTTCCCCGTGGAGAAATTTTTCTTCTAGCTATTGTTTATTACTTGTGAGCATATAGGTATCATTATGGCGAAATTTGGAAGCTATTCGATCACAAACAAAGAAACTAAGAAGCTTTGAAAATTGGCCCACCTTCTTAGTTTTTAAGCTTATGTCGAAACAATTCGAAATTTCATAGTTATGCCGAAAAAGTTTATAATCTTGCATAACATTATAACCCATAATTTTGATTTAGGAATGGATCTACTTCAAGTATTTTAAGAAAAAGTGACACTTACTTGGCCGGTTGCGGGGACCAGCGCCGATTCATTGTTGCACTTGTACACAAATACTTGTAATACTAACAGCAACACACAATGAAATGGCAGGTTTAGCTCATAATTAGGAAGGGGAAGGTTGACTGAAGCAAGCAGGATTAGAAAAACCATGCTGTTTCAGCGGCAATGCAAGCGTTTGAATTTGGTGGTGGCAATTGCCACCGCCAGGGCCGAAAGGGTTAATGACCAAGGTTTTCTTAATGATATCAGTTTATGTAAAAGAGAGACTTGTTTTTTCTCAGTGAACAATGGATAAGCAGTCAGCTGCTCAAAAATATGGGAGAAAGAATAACAGTATTTCATATGACAACAAAAGCAACGTAGTCTTCAGCAGACATGAAGGTGAGGATGTTCATTTCTGATTTTTGTGAAAGTTGCGGGGCGAAGGCGGTGTGCGGTAGCAATTGAAATATTCCAACAAACAACTTACTGGATTCATAACATTACTCTCCTAAGATCTTTTGCGAAAAAGTTGCAGGAATCGCCGCACAATTCAAAGTGACTAAGTGTTAGAGTGTTTCAAAAGTTCAAGCGTATTTTGGATCTCATGCCACAAGCTCCTTCAGCAAATTCAATATGTTCACGTAGGCTGTGGAGAGGGCACAACGTGTAGTAACTTATACCCGAATCATGCCCACCCTAGTCGCCTTCTTCGAGTTCAAAGTGAGAAAAGAAAAGAGCCATGTTTTTCACGCTCTGACTCAAGAACTTCTACTGAGCCACAAACCGATCGAAGCCGGAAGTAACACCTGATCTGCGATACATCTTCTTGTCACTGCCAGACGAGGTATCAGAATACAGATGTCACTGCCAGACGAGGTATCAGAATACTCTCTGCTTAGGGGATCACAGCCTGGAGAACCCTCCTTCAGGAAGGCCATCGGTGTCGGATCTTGGACAGGCTGCGCTCTCTCGTTGAAGTCAATCCACACGGGTAACCTGCTTTGTGGCAATCACACCTTGTTGTTTCAGATGCACAGCTCACAGAGATTTTCGCCTCTTCGTAGAAGGGTTTAAGACTGATGACAGGAAAGCGACACGAGTTCCGTCTATAATTTGTTTCCAACCGTACGCCTGGTTGAACAAAGCCGCTACTGCAGTTGAGAAGCTCAGGTTCCATGACAACCACACCTAGAATCCTCCAGGGACTGGATCGAGACAGAAGAGGGTGAAAAATGAATTAACTCACCTTGCCTCTTTTGAGGTTCTCGAGTTAATCACTACTTATTCACTAGAAGTATCTCCCTCGTTACAGCTATGAAATCAGTCAAGTCTGATGTGATCAGCCGCAAGGATTCACGGCAAAATACCAGCAACTGTCCTTGACACTCAAAAAGTGTACCCGCTTTGCGACAACCGAGACCACGCAGTTTGAAAATGAATATCAAGCTCAGCTGAAACGTCGTACCATCTCCAAGGTGCAGCGGCGATTAACCTTTTCAAGGGACATCTGATTTTTTTTGCTCACAAGGGAAGGATGGTAGTCCGAAGTGGCCGTTTGCCATGATATGTAAAATTCCCTGAGTCTTTTCGAACACTGTTCTCAAATCTAAATTCCATATCTGCTTAACGACTCTCTGAACAAAGTTACAAAGTCTGTTAGGATACGGAACAGACCCAAGCTCGGCACGAATGTGAGACGTATATGGTGCATGGATGGGGCAGCAGCGTGAAAATCGTTGAGAGAACGGCAACGGTTCGGCGAGAGCGATTTTCGCTCTGTTCAACAAGCACCTCTCCACGCACATAAACTCTTGCAACTCGAGCCGCTCCTGCGCTGATGTGAACGTACATTCACTCGTAGTCATTACTTGCAAATTTACTTAAGCCACATACCGGGAGGAATTCTCAAAGCCTGGTATATTTACCTAAGAGACTTCGGCGGAGCTAGTGCAGTTTACCTATGCCAGACCTTAGGCCGATGTGATTGCGACAGTCAGTGTAAGCATCACCATTTGATTATTGTTTTTTTTGCATTTTTCAGGAATTTTCTCTTCACGTTTAGAAACCACATTCCCATTGCTAGGAAACCTAATTTCGCGGAAAATGGCCGTTTCCGAGGAAAAACTGCTAAAGTGTATCTGCCCTCATCTAGAATGTTGTGGTCGCGATGCTCGCTGGCCGTCTCTGTGCTCCCGGCACCATCGCGCAAGTGCCGCCGATGTGAGGGTGTCACCGGAACACAGTATGGCTTGGCTCAAAAAGACGCCTACATACCAACACAAGCATACGCTTCTGGCTGGCATTCTTCGGTCGCGTGAAGAAGTGCAAGCTGCAAATGCTCTTTTTCAAACATGTTTGGATTAACCGACATTGGTGAGAGAACATGTAATTAAAAATTGAAAATTGAAATGCATGTTGAAATGAATTGCTTTGCTTGATGCGAAAAGTATAGCGATTATCTGCTGCTGTAGTCACTCAAATTCTTTCCTTTGACAGTAGAGCCTATGGTCGGAAAACGGAGGAAATATCACAGTTATTCACCGAGGATTCACCAGCCCAACTCCTCGATGTCTTGTTGCGAGATTTTCGAGATTTTCATGACATGTGGTCTTGCATTATCGTGCCATAATTTTTCATTTGCGAAATTTACCCTTTGACGACGCGGAGCTCGGCCCACGTGGTGGAGCTGTTATACGCAGAGTTCAGCTGTAACTGTATAACCCACAATCAGCATTCCGTGGTACACCGTTGCTATACTATATCACATATAAAAACATGACTTTGTTTCCGTGGATGTCTGGTTTCGAAGTCACCCTCAGCTGTCCAAGCGCCCACAGGGTGTCGCTTCTTGCAGGTTGGTATCGAGCGAAACATCTCATTTCTGTAAAAAATGCCCGGCACCAGTGAAGTCCAAGAACTTTTTACTCTTGAAGGTATGAAGAAGAGAAGTATTGGACACTCGCAATGCATTGCCAACCTCGCCAGAATAGGAAAATCACTCGTTTTTATCCTGAAACGCCTTCAACAGAGGCACTTAGAAACTTTCAAACTTTTCTGTTGAACACGCAAAAGGTGTTAATGCAAGTTTGGGCGCGTTTGTTCGAGGAGCGCATCATTTCGTTGGCTCGCTTTATCTTCTTTGTAAATGTAAGCTAAGAGTGTCAAACTCGGATCTGCGGATTCAGGTTCTTTACCTCAGTCTTGGAAGAGCTGAAAACCATAGCTGAAAGTGCATCAGAGACTAAGTGTACTGCTCAATATTTTGCACACAATGAGTGGGATTCGTTGGCCGTTTTTCGTTGCTTGAATATATACGCTCAGACGATGATTTCTGATCAGTCATTTTCAAGCAAAAGTTTTGGCTCGAAGAACATCCGCTCAGTAGCGCCTAAGATTTCGCAATATGCGTACTGAATCGCTCTTTCGAATGAATGTTCTCCCATCCTAGGAGACTTGTGTTTAAGCTGAGAAACAAAGGCGCAAACGGAAGCGACGTTTCAATCGTTCCAACCTAATAATTCCAAATTATACAAACGTCATGCGGCTTGCACACGGATAAGTAAATCCCTTTCCCCATTCGATCTTTCATATTGGTAAATGCGAAAGTGTATGACTTCGGATCAAAATTCTGAACAGCAAATTCAATGTTTGCGCGTCAAAAAGGGAGAAGAAAGCGTTGTCATTTAGTAAATTGAAGATGTGGATGTGGATCCGGATATCGCCGTATTCTCAGCCTTAACGTATCGCGCATGCTAATTCCCATCTTCTATTCCCTGATTAGAGCATTGTGATTCAAGGTCACCAGCCAAAATAAACCAGAATGAAGAGCGCCTATGATAAGGCGGAACTGAGTCGTGAGATAAAGGCTAGCCTTTGCTCCACCGACTTGAATTCAAACGCAGTCAATCGTTCATTGCTGGCTCTGTCATTGAGGTCTGGCCACTGAATGTTACTTAGATGGACGCGCCGCATTGTGAAATTCTTTGATTCAGGAAACTCATAGGTTGCTCGGTAACCGCTACTGTTCGGCTTCAGGCTCTTGAAGAAAAAGATCCAGCAAACGTCATATTTATCAATCTTTATGTACCAGAAAAGGTCGTAAGCGTGTGTAAAACCGACGTGAAAAGTTTCAAATTAAAGCTATTCAACAGCAGGCATGCGGAGAGTTCATTGAACCCATGCATGCGCGAAACACCGCGCCTATAGTACTTCAGCCTGAGGAAGAGTCAGAACCCAGCAGGAAAAACTTTATCATTATAACACACCAAAAATGGGCTTTCAGCCATCGCAAATGATCTGCAGAATCAGGCCGTGTCGCCCCTAAAGTGATTGTTACTCGATGGGCTTCCACTGATGAAGTGTTTTAGCCGGAGACACTCCGGAGGAGTATTTACGTTAACCATTCCGATGATGACTTTCGAAAAAAATGGAATCTTCTCAGAACCTTTCAAACTCATGTTGAATTTTTCAAGCTGGTCCTCATCCACCCAAAATTTTAAGATTGATGCTCAGATAAAGATAGTTAAATTAGAGTTATGGGCACCTTTTCCATCGTTAATCACGGTTATTGGTGCGATATGGTAGGAGCTTCATACCGAAATTTCTTGACTAATTATAGTGACTATTAACAAACAAGAAACTGAATACACGGCCAACGCAATGCTATCAACGTGCGAGCAACATCTCCTCTCTTTATGAATTGTGAGCCGCTTAATCGACATCACAAAAAGTCTACGTTTTAAAAAGCGAATATCATTTTATTGCATATTTCTATTTTGCAGTTGAGTTATGTAGCTGCAAGTAAATCAATTACATGAAATGCTGAGTTGGATAACCAACAGCACATTGCAGATTTCTAATGAGAAGGGAAAGCAGAAATGTCGTAGATAGCATTATGTTGCGATTGACGTACAGCGCAATCTAAGCTTCACGAGCGATTACGGAATTCCGACTAAAACAGAAATGCAAGAAAATTTCTCAGTGAGTTGTTAGGTTACATTGCGACCTCGATTGGGTGAGCGCCTCGATGTTGTTGTTTCAACAGCCTCTTGACACACGGTTGACGACAGGCTGTCGCAGATGCGCGCTGTCGCGAGAACCATGTCATCAACTTAATCGTTCTTGCGCCTCTCCTTACTCCATTTTATGTTTGTATAGATACTATCATGAGAGGGAATGATTTAGCAAACGTTGAACGCACAAAATTTTCATTCAATTCTTTCCTAGTATTCCTTTCACTGTCGTAAACATTCATATGAAAGATTGTAGAAGCAGTTAATACAAAACTCTGTGAGTTTCAAGATATTTGTATTTGATGGAAAAACTTAGGTATAAATGCTTTTAACTTCATTCGCAAAGTGGATGTTTTTGCTTCTTCATAGTCATTATGCGTTCTTCCAAATCAATTCTACTGCAATTCGTAAGGTTACCTCCACGATTTCATGCTTACCGAAATATCCCTAAGATATTCAAGTTATTGGGCATTTTGAACAAAAAACAAGCGGAAGCACAAAATCGTTCCTGTCCTACGCGGTGCAAAATGTCAAAACACGCGATGTCGTCAACGTGTTAAGGTGAATTTTGAGATCTGACGTTTCACCTGAACAAACACAATACATGAATGACGGTTGTGTACAAGTGTAGCATATTTTTTCAAACTACAAAAGGCACAATGTTAAGCACAAGAAACGTAATTAGGCTAGCCAGGGTATTGAATGCACGCCAGGAGGGCGTATGACGTAATCCACCATAGTTTAGTTTACGTCATGCACGACAAAAATTCAGAGATTCCTCTGCGTCGCCGACGCCGCGCGATGAGACTGCCTCCACCCTGACTGCTGTACAAAACACTACTGTATCAGATGCTTATTTACCCTCGGCTCGCTATGAGTGCTTCACTTATTGCATAAATCATAGCCAGCTCACTCTTATGTGGACTTTACGCATTATAATGTAAGCTTACCTCACAAAGTAGCTTCTCGATGCATGAGGTTGCAGCCGCCACCCTGCGGCTTTTTCCACCAGCCGTCTGGAATTCATGACCAAAATTTTAAGTCTCAAAAAAGGGCTCTCACAAAGATGGGAGTGTTTTCAAACTGATACCTGAATAAGAAAAGGTTGTAGCCTAGCAAGTGGCTTTGTTCTACCGAGGTCAAGGTTAGGAACAGCCTTATTGGCAGCACACTGCTCAATATTTCTCAAGTATGGTGTGGTGATAGTTACTAAGCCTTCCAAGGAGTTAAGATATGTCGACAATTTCCAATAGGTTGTTCGTGGAGTGTTGATCAGATTGCGGAGCCTGAAAAAAATGGAACATAACAGACACTGTGGCCCATTCGTCATCTCCTCTCCAGCCGCTATCAGTGGCGCTAATCCAGACACAGCCGCGGATCACTGGGACCTGCACTGTAAACTGATCGCAAGCATAATAATAATATTCCATGAATATTATTCTGCACTCTCGCAGTTGTCATCCACTATGGTAAAGGTAAGGTAAACGTGGTACAAGATCTGATCACGACGAAGACAATTTGCAGCTGGGAATCAGCAGAAGTGGAGCGAAGTATTGCTATATAGCACATTGGAAGAAAACGGTCACACAACGTGCGAACCATGGCGTCAATTCTTTGCTGCTGGAGGAATAGCACCGGTAATACAACTACAACTGAACGGTATCTCAAAACAAGCGAACCGGATCGTAAAATCAGCAAGTCTCCCCGTAAGGGGAATATTTCGCCCACCAAGAAACAGCAAAGGCTTGCTTACACCACCCAAGGCTTTACGAAGAGAAGTGTGGTCGAAGAAACTGCTCGTACTGCACGGATAAGAAAATCTGCCAGTTGCGAAGGGACCATTATTTGGTCACTGAAGCGTGCGATCGCAATATGTTGGAGAAACCATGAGGCCGCTGTGGTGAACATGAGCGGGCCTTGAGAATTCCTTCGTCATATACGAACAGTGGCTTTTGGCAACCCTGACTACCACATACTCCACCGTT
>MU871381.1:6816-25243 GCA_036418205.1 Ostertagia ostertagi
GGAGGCCGTCGTCACTTGTGGTGTATGGTCTGCACCCGACACTTTCTGGCTTTTTGAAGGGGAGGGTCTTATTCGTGACGGCGTCTTTTTCTGGATTCAACTGCGCGCGCTGGTTTTGTAGCTTCTGAAAATTGTTGCTAAAAGTTCCTAAAAGTCGCCTCCATTGAAGTTGTCTTCTGAAGGAGCTTTTCTATCAAATGTGTGCAGCTAGGGAACTGTCGCGTTCGCACTTTCGGAAATTTTATGACCCCCCTCCCATCTTCCTACCCCCCTTTCCCTCAGCCCCCCACGCCCGACCACCATCCTAACCACATTGCCGTTTCCACGGTATGTATTCGGTTCCGAGTCCAGTTGACACCCTTCAATTCCGCTCACTTTCCCCCTCCGGAAAGGCCGTCGAGGTGTAACTATGTCTCAAGAAACAGCAAAACCTCTGGTTTTTGTTCATTTTGAGCATACTTTTCGAAAGGTACCGTCAAAATCGTCAAAAAAAAACGTTAAGACAACCCCCTTCCGCAAGTACGACCCATTCAATCCACTGTTACAACCCTCGTTCGCACTTTTAAAAACATGGTCTACCTTGGTCACCCAAGTGATGATCACCACTTCTAAAATTGCGAACACGGCCTTACTCCACCACCTGTTCGCATATATCGTAGAAGGTGTTCACCCTGGTGGCAAGTATTTCCGCTGAATTCCCAGAGACGACACGAAAGAGTTGTAAGAAGAAATTGAAGTCTTAGTCAAACAAAGTCGTTCTATTTGTTACTCGACCAACTCATCTGCCGTGCTGTAGATCCAGTAGGGTTTTAATTGGAAATTACCTGAGAATTACCTGAGAATGGTTGTGCAAAGGGGAGCGGGAGCGTGGATTGGTCAAAAAATGTCACCCGCTCATTGAAGATATCAGCGGCGCTTACGCAGCACAATGTAACAAGCTAAACTGGTACTGTGAAGACTTTCTCTAGACTACTCGAGTCCTTGATTTATCAGAATTTGTCAAACCGGCGCACAGTGGATTCCAGAGCTCTCGATGACCAATTTATGGAATTACCCAAAAAGTTACGAATCAGGAGGCTGGGCACCGTTGTCATGCTGTAGTAGGTGCATGCGGATGCTCGCGAGCAGGCCAAGGCAGGTCTCAATTGGCTTGCTTCGTGCGATCTGTACGAGGAGTATTGTGCTCTACTATTACGGGAGTTACGCGGTGATTCGCTTTGACATCGTTTTCCGTTGCCCGACATTGGCTTCAATGTCGTGTTGACAGTAGAGGCTTTATTTCTGGTCGCTATAAAAAAAAAGTTCAGGACGTTCTGGCCTTTGGAACTCAGACCTAGACTTGCGCCCAGGTTAATAATGTACGTCATGAGTGAGGCAAATTTTCCGTAACTTTCTTATTAATTCTGGAAAAGTACGCCCCGATGAGTTCCAGATGAATAGTACTTAGTGGATAGGATTGTAACGTGACTCCCATTCCTAAAGAGCGGGAAGGTCGCTAGTCGCTTTCTCATTCCCATCGTTCAGGTGCCTACGCCGTCTCTGCTCTCTCGTCCTATCGTCTTTTCTCCGCAGTCAGTATCTCATCACCTTCCACTGCTGAATTACGAAAATGAGTAAGTTTTCACCTCTCTTGTTTTGACGGTTTCTTTTTTGTTCACTACCGCCCATTTCGCCCCCCCCCCCCGCGAATTTCGTCTTGTTTGGTGGCAAAAATCGTGCAGCCTGTTGGAGAGGGGAGTGAGGGAGGGGAGAGATTGTTGGCAAATGACTGCATTCTCGATGCTAGAACACCCTTCCATAGAAGTGTGACCGATGTTGTATGGCAACGCGTGAGAAAGAAGGCCGCGAAAATTCCGAATTCCAAGATGACCTATTGGTTAGAAATCCATTTTAGTAGGTTAATGCATAACGTGAGAGGAAGTGATCGTATCCGTTAGTGGTATGGCGCTGTTACCATACGCGCAGTCCCGGATGAAGTCCTGGTTCTTGCCGTTCGTCCGAGCCAGCAGATTTCATTCCCCGTGGTTGGTTCCCTCCCAACTGTAGCGCGACATATCGGCGTGAAAAGCCCTGACTTTAACATCGCTGGCCTCACAGATAATGTTATAGGCCAATCGCATTGGTCGTCAGATTCTGAATGCGACAGTAGATGGGCCGGACACGTCCCAGACAATCGTTGATTGATCGACGCCGAATGCTTCATCCTTTATCCTTTAATGCATAACGTTGTTAATGAAATCAAATATTGCGGAGGCCCGTGAACTTAAGATCTTTTTTCATGTCTATCACTTGCTTTCTTCACCTTCACTACTGTTCAACTCCTGATGTATGCCCCTTTATACCTCTCTGTCACAATTTTCGTCTCCCTTTCACTCCACACTCTATCTAATCTCTTCTAACATCTTCCACACTTGTTTAGCTTATCGATAGCTGCATCCTAATTAACATCACTGACTCCCCTTTGTCTTTCATATATTTTCCCTAACACTTTCCTATGAATATTTGGCGTTTCCTTACTGTGCTTTCCAACGCATTCTATTTCCGCCTCTAATCGCTTATAGGATTTTTCCTTTTGTTAGGAAGCTTGGACTGAAATTCATCTAACTTCTATCCACGGCTCATAGTCGACAATCCCATTAGAGCCCTAACAGCCCTTTGTCAGTGAAGATTTCCCAACGACTGTGTAGTCTTTAGTGAGAGAGATCGCGCGGTCTAGAGTGGATAAGGCTGTGCCACACGTCACTCCCGACAGAAAGGGTCGAGCGATAGAATGCGAAGATAAGAATAGTTGTGCAAAGCGTGACGTGACGGAAATACAATACATATAAGTAAGCAATCTGGCTGCTTGGTATTGGTCACTTCGGTTATGAAAAGTAGAATGGTAACGACAAGTAAATCTACCATAACCATCCTTTCCACGTCCGAAATGACGGGTGGGCAAGGGTTTTATGAGTTGGAGAGCTCTTTTGTGTGGCGCCCTATCGCGCTGTTGATAAGGAGCTATCGTCCTGTGCGCTACCTATCGTTTCACTGTGTAGGTCCACCAAATCCACTACGTATATTTCCCATTCGTTTCCACGAGATTTATCGCGACCGCGACCTTCGGAGGCAGGCCATTTTAGTTTCTTCCCTGTAGTTTTTTCTGATGCCATGGCACCAAAAACACGACCGAGTAAAGCACAATATCACGGAACACTTCAAAGCTACAACCTCACATCAGTTTGGTGGTGTAGCAGCGGTCGACAATGGAAATATGGATGCCAAACTTACTGAAATTGGAAAACGAAGCAAAGTAAATCGCCGATGAAGCTTCCAACAGGTACTCTCCCTCTTTGAAAAACGGGCGTTCGGACGAGTTTTCTGAACTTGCCTTCTCTACGGCTCCGCTAGCCCGCGCGTATTTGAATTAGCTGCAACGACGTAATCAACGTTGCGTATCATGTTGTGAGCGCGAGGTATCTCGTCCGGTAACTCCCATTGGCCTTCATTACTCTCGCTCACTTCGAATGACCTCAGCTTTCGAGCCGCGACAACGGCGCATCTGTTATACTCATGAACAACTCAGTCCTTGTACATTGCTCCACACTATCTCATCTAGGACCGGGTGCAGCAAGTCCCGGTCGGGGATGAGCTGCCAAATCTCTCTGTCTCTTCCCCGGTCGATGACGCAGTCCTCTTGGTCAAGAATAGGGGGGTGCGTCCACAGATGCAGAGGTTTAGGGACCATCCTCGTTTGGAGCTTGTTGCACCCAGCCCCTGGGGTTGATGCTTTGACGCCGTGTGCGGTCGGGCTATGTATTGTATCGATGGTAACATTGAGAAAAAGTCGAAGAAGAGTTGCTGCGATCATGTTAATGTCTAGTCCCCCCCCCCTCCTCTCTACTCTGTCGCGATGAGTATTTGGTTTTAGGAGATACCAAATACTCATCGCGACAACAGTTAACATCACTTCGTTGGCATGTATCAACTGCATTCAAAACAATGAAGTGATGGAGACTTCATAGGTCTTTGCCATGGTTGAGCTGCGTGTCGAGAAAATTGGCCATTATGACGATTTTCGAGAAAGGCGTAATGGACAATACTATGCGCTACTCGTTCATTCAGAGCTAATATCATTTCTTGGGGCTTCAAGAGTTCGGTAAAGGTGCCATTTGCAGCATTAGAGGCATGCTTCGGGATAAAATAGGTGTGGAAGAGGTCACGACGATTTTCGAGGGAGGGGGAAAAAGCGGTCGTATCCGGGATTGGAATGTCAAAAGGCCGATAGAGTGGGACGTATGTGCTGAAGTGGAGGGGTCGTGTTGAGCGTTCTTTCTTTGAAATTCTTCCCAAAATTTCAAAAAACATGGTAGTTATAATTGAACGAACAGAAGTCATACATTATAAGTTATACGCTTCCTTTAACACCTTGGAGCCCACGCAGCCCATATGTGGGCTGCAGTCCTCCGACCGCATAGGACCTTTCAGCTCGCATTTCGTAAACAATTATTAGGTTTTTCATTCATTTTCTTTTCCATTTTATCCGATAAGATTTCTTCTGCATTATACAGTGGGTTCTTCTTTTGAATTTGCTAGATAAGATCCCTAAAAATTTCACCGAAGTCCCCCGCGCGGCCGCGGAACGTAAAACACGCGCGGTCTCCAAAGTGTTAAACGGAATTGAAACTCTTTCCCTTCTGCACGGCCACCTGGAAACCAGCGCAACAGGCCTTCAGCACTTCTTTTAGTTCCAGAATCGCCACGGATGAAATTCACCACTAAGCGGCGCTCCAGATCATCTTGCCGCTTAGGCACGCTCACCTGTTCCATACCCGAGCGTAGTAGACAGGCGGACAAGTTGATGTCGCGCCCCTTTTGCGGCTTGAAAGTGCGCGACAAAGGCGCTAGAAGCTCGCTCGACCCGCAATCCACTCCTTCGTCCGCAAGCCCCACCTTCCGCTGTCGGTTGCCACGTGACGCGCTGCTCAAAAGCGCTGGTGCGCGGGAGCGGACGCATTGCGGTTCAATCTTGTTGGCTCTGAGGCAGGTGGACGTAGCTCCGTGAGACTTGCCCATTACGCCTTCTCTATCCCCAAGGTGGAATGCTGCTGAAATTAAGGGGTCCTTCGGAAGCATAATCGAGGGTTTCGCTTGCTTTCGTTCCCTTTTTCAGATCACCCTCCACCTACAGCTTTATTTGTGAACGCTCTTCCACACCTATTTTATCCCGAAGCATGCCTCTAATGCTGCAAATGGCACCTTTACCGAACTCTTGAAGCCCCAAGAAATTATATTAGCTCTGAATCAACGAGTAGCGCATAGTATTTTTCTCAACAAGGTGTTCAAGGTCAGCGAATCACTTTAATGACGTCTTGAACGAGCGATTCTCAAGGACAGTGACCGCTTTTATGTCTGTGTTGTCGATAAACGGGCGAAAGTGTTTTTTGCGTGTCTACTCACTCTCACTGAACCTCCGCTGGCCTTGCCTCAAAGAGATGATCCCGCGGGTTACGGAACCCTGATGAGTCATGTCTCATATCAGCTATGCTGAACAATGCGATTTTCTCGCTGCTCAATCGCAATTAGTGGAACGATGACTCATAGAACTGGTTCCGTTGACAATAGAAATACAAAGGTCAAAGTGAAAAACCGCATCGCGGAAATGTTGGGTAACCAAAGGTCATTACTATTGAACAGGATTATTTTATTAGGTGATTAGGCATACTTGACCTTAGCCATTGGTAGAATAAGGACGGTAAGCCGTAGTGTCAGATATATCAGAACTAGTGTTTCACTCCTTGGAAATCATAAGTAAATGTCCTTCACTGGAAATCCTTGAATGCTGAAAACTAGAAATTCTCGAAAGCAAAGGTTGAAGCTTTTTGTAATGATCGATCGTTTTCGGTATGCGCCACGTACTCAACTTCCATTTTGAATCGAAGTTGTGCTTGACCGCGTTTTTGGTTCGTGCATGTCCTATGGAAACCATGCAATGTTCTGTTCCGGTATTTTTCTGTTTACAAAGTTGCTCGATACCAAATGAACCGGTGGAACCGGTTGGAGTTCGAACAATCGACCATGGGTGGGAAGCGGAGCCACACGCCACTGCGCCATCTCTTCCTCAAAGATTCTTCTATTTTAAGTGTCCCGCCTCCACCCAGCAGTAATCGAAGTCTTTTGATCTTTCATAGGAGCGTAGTAATTTACAACATTCGTTATCCAGAATGAGACAAAAACAAGGCCGTGTATCTCTCAATAATGGAAAATCCTCAGAAATGGAAGTCATTGGCGAATTGAAGAATATGCGCAAATGGTTTTGGTATCTATAAAATTGTCCTGTTTATTTTGACCAACTAGGCTAGAGTCGACCCGTCGCAGTTTGGACAATTTCAGATTGTTACATCCTCCCCCCCCCCCCATCCTCTCCCTTCCCCTCTGACTCCACGCCAGATGAAATTTCAACCTGCATAACCCTTTGGCAAAGTAATTCGGATGTTCCTTGTGTTCGGTCTTTCCTGGACCTTCCCCATCCCTCTATCCCTCGAAACCTAAATATGGACTGGCCCCACCTAAAATGTGTTGCCTCCGCCAGCTTCGCGCGCAATATTCCAATGGGCACAATAAGTCAGACCAGGGTCTGTCCTATCGTTGTTACTTTTCGAAAATTTTTTACGACCCCCCTCCCCCAACATGGATTTGGATACACATCTGCCATTTCACGTTCAAAACCCGCGCCCTTTCCCTCTCAAAAATGCGGTCGGCGGGGGGGGGTATCTACGGTGAACCCGGAAATATGCCAAAACATTTTTCCCCCATAATTCTACCTATACTCCCACCACTTCCTTTTCTAAGGCGGAGTATATACGCACGCTGAAACGGAGCGACTAAAGTGGATACGACCCCTTCTCCTACAAACTCAACTAGGTACGACCCCCCGTTGTTACTCGTTACAACGTAGGGTTGACCTCGAGCAGGATCGCGGTTGAATAGCATCGAAATGTTTTTCAGACACCTATACGCCCTTCCGTCAAAGACACCGTTGCTTGCCGCGTGGCAGATATTTGCGTTCCACGTGCGCACACTATTGTTCAGAAACGAGAAGAGCTCTAAGCAAACTTCCCCATTTTTAGAACGAGACGAGGATGTATTCGTCATCGCTGGTGTTTACCTCATCGTCGCATCGCCTCATAGCACAAAACCAATTCGATTACACCGAATCGGATCACCCTTATTGTGAGCGGTTTTAATCGTTTCAGTTTTCCTGGATTTTGCTGCCGCATTTTGAAAACGAGCGGTTTTGAATTCAGTGCTCTTTTCATCGGTTCTGCCACCATTTGGAGAGTGTCACCTGTTCTCCGTGTGATCATTGAGCCCTTCGAGCGGACACCAACAGCGTCTCCATTCTTCCCTGTCGCGTGCTAGTCTACTCCAGTGAATCATCCTCGAAGGGCACGTAGCATTTCGAATCTTTGGCGCATAGTTTTTGTGAAAAAGGCTAAAATATCGGGCTGGCAGCCATTCAGGTGTTTGTTTGACCTCCAGAATCCAACCGCTAAACGCTATGCTTCAACGGTCATCACAAGATCGTATCGCCAGAATGGGACGCGAAAATTTAAAGGATTCCACGATAAAGCGAAAGGTCAAAGAACGGGAAACCTATTGGAGAGACACGCGGACCTCCTTAGGGTGCGGAGGTTGCTCGCATCGAAGGAAAAGTCTCCGAAGATGTGGCCTTCCCCTCCGCGCAACCCAACTGGCGCGCTATTGGCCCGGTACGCCCCCCCCCCCCTCTCGTGTCGTCTCGTGTCTGAGTCTCTAGCCGTTCAGCAGAGAGAGCGTTAGCGTTGAAGAGGGCAGCACCGATGAGAGTCGCATCAATGCGCAAATCAACGGGCAAGGAAGGTCCCATTTCTCGGTTCTATTTTCTCCTTTTTTTCTTCTTTAGCGCATCACTGACCATTTCTATCTTATTTCAAGGGGCTGCCTCTTCATCGTAAACTCCGCCTTTAATGTTTTGGTTGAGATCTGAGGAACCAGCGACATTTTAGGTAATGTTGAGCTCGGTGCTTTTTGGACTATTGTTCAAGGACAAATAAAGGGTCGCACATTTATGGCAGTGGAGCAGGGTGCCTCATTCCAAGGAGGACCTTTCTTCCGTAAAACAACATTTCAGTCTAAACGACCTTTGCCAAACCTGTTCTCAGAGGGCAAAAACGTTCTGAAGACGAGTAGGCAATTGTTAAAGGTCGCGAAGAAGAGTCAAGTCATCTTCAGTGGACAGAGCTGCTCTTCATTAGACACGAGGCGGTGTGTAGGCAAAGAGAGCCGTTCTCGTCCTTTTACTGTTATTCGCTCGTGTCGCTCATTGTCGCTCAATGTCGCCCGGTTCGCTTATTATCGTGTCGTACCCGCTATTGTTTTGAGGGCATATCCCGCGGAGAATCACTGCACGAGTTCCTCCTGTGAATAATGTTGCTGAGTTCAAAACCGCGCGGAGATCCGGTCATTTTTGCAACCCAGTACACGTGAAACGGCCGCTAGTGGGTCAAAAGCTTGCAACTATGGCCTGCTCAAGCAACAATGCACGGGAGCCGATGCGGTATCTACCCTTCCACTTCCACAATGTTCTCTCGGCTTTGTCTTCTGTTGTCTCGCCTCAAACAGACTGTGTCTCCCAGATTGCTATCTCCGACCCTCCTGACACCATTAAATGAGAAAGTATGAGTTTAAACGCGCTTTAAAGGACGAATTCACGATTACAACCGGAGCGAGGAAGAAGTAATTTACCTAGTTGAGGGACCCACGGACCTCCTGAGGGTGCGAACTGAATGCGCAATTCGCATCGAAAAATTTGACCTCGGCGACCTATTATGCCTCAAAGTTGGCGGGTCTGGCGATCTCCGCCCACCGACCAGCTGATCACTCGCCGCAGATCTATACGTGGGATTGATTAGATAGCAGAGAGAGCGTGATGTTGAGGAGGGCACAGCGATAAGAGTCGCATCAATGCGCAAATCAGCGGGGAATTAAGGGTCCCATTTCTCGGGTTCTGGGCCGTTTCTCATGGTTCTTCCTTCTTTCATGTAACCAATCACCATCCCTAAGTTAATTTGAAATGGGTTGCCTTTCCAGCGTGAATTGTCCTTTAAAGGAGTTCCGTTCCCTTTTTGAACTCTGCAAATTAGCGTTTCTGAGTTTCGAATTTGAGCTCTCATATCACGGTTAGCAGCTGAATATGCCTTTTCCCCCCAAAAAAAAAAAAAATCATTTAACACTTCAACAGTTATTTTGCTTGGCTTTCCGCCATACAATGAGAAAAGCTCCTGAAATGGCATTCACTCGTACCTACGCAAATAACAATTCAAAAGCCAGTTCAGGCTACTTATTTATTTTATTTATTTATAATTATTATTTATTATTTTATTATATTGCTTATTCTATTTATTATTTATTTTATTTTTATTTTATTTATTCATTATTTTTTGTTTTTGCGAATATTTGGTGCGCTCAAAAGGCACGTCATAGCAAACCTAGTTAGAGCAGCAACTTAAGAGCGATTTTATCGACGAAAAGGCTGCCCATTGGCAAGTAAGTTAGAGATGGTCGTGATGCACATGCACGAAGGATAGAAAATATCCAGGGAACAATGCCGTAAACCCGAGAAAGGCCCTCCCTTCGTATAATGTATGCTATACGCATTGATGCCGGACTCATTGATGATACTCTCTTCAACGCTAACGCTCTCTCTACTGAACGACTAGAGAGTTCAGACACGAGACGACGCGAGAGGACTAATTGCCCGCCAATTCCCACCCAAGTAGCCCGCGATTGCGGATACGCCGATGCGGAACTGCGGACTCTACTGTCGTCATTCACCTAGTGGATGAAACAAGCGCCCTTACGAGGTTCGCTTTTCTCTCTGCTAAGTATTTAAGACCCGCCATACGCGTGGGTCCTTTAAATGGGGCTTACCAAGGACGTAGCAAACCAGCCCTTATGGCTTGCTGGGACCGTATGCTGAATGTTGGGGAGGGGATGGAGTCCCCGACGGTGGACGGACCACTTCAACTCGGTCCTTAGAACCGCCACAATTTGGTGCTTACCTCAGAACTAAGCCTTAAAGAGAGGACGGGTCCGTCCCCTCTCCAAGGCTTAGTCCTGGGGTGAGCAAACCAGCCCTTCTGGCGGAGCTGCTGGACCAGCTGCACCACTTGCGTCAGTACTCTCCTATCGTACCAACCGAGTTGAAGTAAACCGTCGACCGTTGGGGACCCCATCCCCTCCCCAACATTCAGCATACGGTCCCAGCCGAAACGCCAAAAGGGCTGGTTTGCTTACCTCTAAACGTTTTCTATTTTTCGCGTGAGTTGAGTTAATTAATTTATGATGTCGAGCTTGTCATTAGCCATTACGGATACACAGCTATAGCCAATTGACCTAACCCGGGGTAGGCTCGTATCATCAGCAAAGTGGATCATGTCGGGGGAAAAAGGAATCCGAGAACTTCCAAACGACGATTGTAGAATTGAAAATTTCAGCAAAAGACAGTCAAGTTCCCATCCTCTTTTTTTTTAGTTTTGCCTATGAATTGCGCGGTGTGCTACCTAATCGTTGCTCGCTGAGCCCAGAGTTCCCAGTCGTTAGGATTTTTGTTTGTTGTCAACCATCATCGTCTACCATCTTAGACGCTCGTCTCTCCTTGTTTGATGTGGCCTTCAGGGTCAACCGCCCTGTTAAGAAATATCCAGCGGGCTCTATTTCTGAACACTGTTGGAGCGAAGAGACGCTGTTTTGAAGTTTGACAAGGACTCAAACCATCGTCCCCCTCCAAAAATTCTACACGGAAATTCTCAACGAGGCCAATTTGTGGTGAAATTGTAAGAGTCGGTTCATGGAGGATGACTGCCCTTCATGAGTTTCTGCTTTGCATGGATCTTTATACTAGTCCTATGAAAAGTGCATGAAGTGGGCGAAGTGGGCGGAATTCAGCATTTGCCAATTCCCCAGTCAAATATACCCCCCCCCTTCCCACCCTCCGGTCGACAGTAGCTTTTTTGGAAGTCTTCGGGCTGATTTTTTCCGAATCAGTCAGTCAGTCTCTCCTCATCTATTTCAGCGGCACGTCATTGAACGCATAAATAAATAAAAATAGATTCGGGTGGGTCACCTAGTACCAGAAATCTAATACTGAAAGGGAACCTTCTTTCAGGGGTAGTGGTATAGGTGAGTGTATGGAAGATATCCGAGAATGCGGGAACATATTTGTGAAACCAGCCTAACGCTTATTCTATAGGATGTAATAATATAAAATTATATTTAATAAATATCTAATGATAAAAATCATATTTATTATTTATTTTAATAAAAAATAATCAATAATCTAATCATTACTCAAGTAGGCTCTGGATTGCTCCACCCTTACGGCACTTTTGTCCTTTCTGAACAGCTGGCTCCTTTGCCATATGCCACGCCGACGCTCCATTATTTTCCAATTTTCATCTTTCTGAAGTTCGTCGTTTTTCATACTCCACAAGCCAGTTTTCTCACAGTGCTATCGGACTTTTTTCCCGAAAATAACCAGTTTTTTATTTGATGACGATACCAGAGGGATCTTCGAGAGGTGGAGTGCCTCAGCTTTAGGAAGTCCACGCTTTAATTGATACCTGTAACCATGAGTAAGCAACAAATCCATGGAGCTTACCTCGACGCAGCAATACATTCGAAGTTCCACCTTCAAGTACGTCACATTAGCTAACATGGCGTCTTAGGGTCGAGTTTACGTTCATTCATTTCTGTCTTATTCGAAAATTAATGTTCTGGGGAAAATAAGAATATTTTTACCATTTTGACTTGTTTTTTTGGATAACTGCTGTTTTACGCCGCAGTTCGCGTTGCGAAAGTTATCACAAGAATGCTGAGTTGTGGGCAAAACTTTCGCCCCAGCCGGGATTCGTACCCGGATCTCTTGCTTTCCGGGCAATTGTGCTACCAGTTACACCACCGGGGCCATTTCACCCCAACTCAGCTTCGATGGAAGTTACCATAGCTTATCAGGCTGGGGCGAAGTTTTTGCCCACAACCTCAGCATTCTGTTATACGAGAATGATTTTGTTTGTTGTAATCTTGTAATCATCTTGACAACTCCGAGTAGAAAGGAGGGGCGTGGCACGCTTTGAGAGGAAGTTGTTTACGTTGTGAGGATGGTCTGTTTACGGTAGGACGACCCTGATTTCATAGCATCAAAACTAAACATTGTTCTTCGTCGTCAAGACACGCCTCTGTTAGCCGAAAATCTTTGCTGGACTCGTTTCGGCTGTTGTGGTTATGGCTCGAGTAAGACAATTATCGATTTTTTTCGTAACTTTTTTTCTTGGATTTTTCGCCTTTCTTATGATTTATTCAAAAGCTGCTCTTTCAAGGATCTGCCGAGGTTTCAGTCTAGTGGCTAGAAAATCTTTAGTCGCATTGCAAACGTAAAAATCAAGTGACGTAGGAAAGGATTGTGATATTGTTCAAATGTGAAAAAGGAACGACTTACATTTTCTATTTTTTGCGAATTTCAAAAATCCGAGAGAATTTTCTGCGTCAAAAGATTTATGTCACGATTTACTCTAAGAAAGAGCTTTCGTTTTGCTTCTCGTGTTGTTTTCGACGTCTTTCCTGTTTTCCGTAATCCACCACCCTTGCAGGCTATTTGAATGGTTTTTGATTACTGTATATTCGAGCGCACGATTTTTTGAATCTATGAGCACTATTCGCTTTTTGATCGTCTAATTGCTATGAACAACTATATGATAGACGCCCTCAAGTCGAGGCGGATCGCTCCTCCCTGCACATAAGCTCCAACCCTACGCAGTTGAGATCTGATAGGACAATCGTATGGAAGTGCGTAGCGGAAAGTAACATTAGAGTGTGCGTGTGAGTAGCAGGACGCAGAAGAAATGCGCATTGCAGTACCTCTGCTATTTCGCTGCACCTAGAAGCATGGCGCATCCAAATGAGACTACTCAAAACTTCCTATTTCGATATTCGCATCTAAATCTTCCCTTGCACAAAGCCTCAATCCTCTACGCAGTTGATGATCCAATAACGGCCATGAACTGGTGTGGTTGCT
This sequence comes from Ostertagia ostertagi, assembly GCA_036418205.1. NCBI lineage: Eukaryota > Metazoa > Nematoda > Chromadorea > Rhabditida > Trichostrongylidae > Ostertagia > Ostertagia ostertagi. Next base: position 19,910 of record MU871381.1, read on the forward strand.
CTAGTAAAATTAATATACTCCTCTCTCCATAGATTCACCAAGAACTTTCCAAAAAATGGGTAGGGATTCGAAAACTTCTCCAAGAAATGGATAGGGTTTCAATAACATAAACAAAAATCTCGATAAAGAAATGGTTAGGGGTTGAACAACTTCAATAAAAGAACTATTCTGAAAAGTTAAAATGGTTTTTATCTGACTTATTCAAACCTATCCATTTCTTTCTCGATTCTAGTAAATATCTGCGTATCTTGGCAATAATTTTATCTTGCCTAGCAATCAAGGAACTTTTCTCCGAACATGACAAGGTGCCCCACATCAAGTAGCACTGTAGAATTGCCCAGGATTGTCTGATCGTCACCACCTCTCGCGGGTGGGAAGACGTTTAATTGCGGGCGATGGTTGCGGAGTCCCGTGTAAAGATTAGTACCCTAACGCGCACATTTTTGAGGACGAAGCAGAACGTATCTAGTAATAGTACGACCTTACATTTCCCTAGCCGTTATTCTTCCTACTAGTAATCTATTACATTCCTGGGTTTGCTCAGATTCGCTATGATTCCGGACGACATCTATGATTTTAGTAATGCTAGATGTTCTGAGCGCAAAAAAAGTTAAGCACACTTTTGTAGTCACCACTCTCACGACCATCTGATCAGTACGACTGGTCATAAATCGTTCAAAATATTCCTGCTCTTGTGCGGTATAATATTCATAAAGATTTATTTGGATTATTACACACGCTTCTATGATTTCAATTAGAAAAGTTTAATATTTTATATATCTACTTCGTTTGGTAAGAGCTGGCCTAGAGTTATTAAAGGTGAATTTTCGCACTTAATTTTCTTCGGTAATTTCTTCCACTTGTCTATCGAGTTCCAATACTTGACTTCCATGTATTTTTCCTTTTTTTTCTGGAACCTGGGACATTTCTCCTTGTTTTCTAGTTTTTTTGCATTCTAAAATTTTACTTAACCTTTCGACTCTCTTGTTGAAGCGATCAGCCTCAGCGTCTACTAGGAATCGTACATAATTTCATGTGTATGCAATACATGCTATTGCAGCTTTTTGTTTCTTTCCTAACTCAAGTAATCACTGGTCTGTTCGACCAAGAAAACTGTCTAGACCACTCGGAACTACTCTTTCTGATTCCACAATTTCACGCTTACTTTCCCGATGGTATAGCTGAATACAAATACAGGGTCTGGAAAATGATAATACCTGTGCGGCAAAATTTGAATTCGGCGTTTTTCACAGCTGCTATTTTTTGATTCTAGTGAGGAGCAAAAAACCAACTCCGGTCTCTTGCGCTGTACAAATGAGAATGCGGCATCTGCAGTACATTCGCTTCTGGCAGGATTGCAGTAACCTCGTTGCTCTGGGAAACACCCGCGAAAAATGGGACTGATAAAAATTGGTAAAAAAATCATGACATTGATAAAAAAAAACTCTGAAAACTTCGATGGTATTGTATGAATCAGACTTTGCAGTTTGTGCAGCATAGAAACGTTGTTATGTGACTGACCAGATGCTTTAATTTTTTCAGTTCCTTCTCAAGAAAATGCCGGTAAAGCACAGCTGGTGAGAAAAACTGTCTAAAGCAGAAATTCTTCGCAAGCAGATTTCAATTTCCTTTTCCTGCACTAAGAGCTGCGAAAAATCAGTGATTTCAACTGTTTAACCAGTTTCTTAACAAAATCCACAGAGCTCCAAATGAGTAAATGTCCCAGGGCGGAAGTGGTGTAGTGGCAAGTGGCGCGCTTACCACGCGAGCGGTCCGGGGATCAAATCCTGGGTCGTGAGTCGCCCGGGCCAACCAAGCCTTCCATCCCTCCGGGGTCGGTTAATTGGTACCAGACTTGTCTGGGAGGATAAAAACACTGACTTGTACATCGGCTGGCCCCGCAAGTCATTGTATAGGCCACATCGCATTCAAACGCCACTACGAATGTACAAATGGAAGTAGAATGCGTGCCGCATCCCAAAAAGGGATTGATCAACGGCAAATGCTTTATCCTTTATTCTTTTAAGCAGCAGTCCCAGCAGGGTCTCCTGCTTCCAATACTAATGACACTAGCGCAGGCCGGTCTGCGCATACATATGCGTGGGCTCTGGGCAACGCGCAAGAAGGGCATGAAACCCTTAGAAATGGGTGTGCCGAAAAATTCTTCGGCAACACCCACCGCTCGTTTTGGACCACAGGGAGTATTTGAACTCTGTCCTTTAAAGTAATCAATGTGATCCTGCCTGTTGCACTGGAATTGTTTTTTTTTTTGTAATGTTGTTATGTTATGTATAGTGTTATGTAATTATGTTAGTGTTATGCAACTGGAGCGCATTTAAGTGCGGGCAAGTTCAGACAACTCGTCCAACGCGCGTCTTCCCACATCGCTAAGCGCAGAAGGGGAGTCCCTGTTTAAAGCCCTGTTCGGCGTTTTTCTTTGGTTTTTTCGTCACTGTCGGTCAAATTGTCGCCTATAACTACATTATCAACGGTATTTACCCCGCAAATTCGTCCTGGGATTGTTGCTTTAAGTTAAGTAAATCAAAAATATTCAGTTAGTTAGTTCTTTTTCTATTCTATTTATTTAGGCCGAAGTTTGCATTTTCTTTCAAATACCGCTAAGATCCTAGTAAAAATAGTAACGTGACTCATCTCAACCATAAATATTACGTTGGCCACTTTATACTCACACGACTTTCACGCAGCAATATTTATGTACTTTTGGGATGTTGCCGGTGGTGGTAGCTCGTCAGTCTCGGCCAGTTAAAACATTTTAGCGGTGACGTCGTAAAGGTTTGACCTGAGATTCACTTCTATTGACTATGATGGTCTCGGTCCATTTCCTCGCTCACTCACAAAGACACAAACGAGGCTTGTGCAATGAAGGATCGAAGATCGTCCTTGATTGATGTCGCCAACCGTCTCCTCCCCCCACCTCGTTTGACCTGCCTGAAGATTGATTTATAATGTGCACACCCTGCGGGCATTATTATGAGTTTTTTCTCATGATCTCTCTAATGGTCGGACCATGCTCTTGTTGTCAGTGTCTATCTGCGATATCGTATAGCCACGGCGCATTTTACGATTTCGGAACTTTTTGTTGTTAATTCCTGTATTGTTTCGTCCTGAGAAGCATCACCAGCTACCGTTAGTTGCCGCTTGATATCGCTGAATGCCTTCGCTCTTCGTTCGTGGTCCTAAAGGACATCTGCCGACGAAGAGGTTAGGCAATTTGGAACAATTTTGAAGTGCTGTCTGAGAGCTCATCGACACATGCACAGTTTTTACAGCATTTTCGGCTTTTCTTCGTTATCCCTAAGGAATCAGTCCTAGATTACATCAAACGAATGCTTCTCCATCTGGTACTCTCGCCTTGTTTCGATAGGCAGCTTAGCGCTGTGTCTCAAACTCGTTACTGTAGGGGCAGTATGGAAGAAAACCAAAGGGTGGAGGATCACGAATGATTACTCCTTTTCAGGCCGGACCTTCTGCTTCCATTCAAAATCATAGTGACATTTAAAATATGATCTGGCCTGTACTCGACTCGCGGAGGCCAACCGATGTGAAAGTAGTCACTGTCATCCTCCAAGACAAATGTGGTCTCCCTTTCAAGCGACCTTGGAGGGATGGAGCGCTTGTGGGGCTGGTCGGCGTCCGACAAGGATTGATTTCGACCCCTAAGCGCATGGTAAGCACATACTTGCCACTCGCACCACTCCCCCTTTCGTCGAAACAAATAAAAGCAGGAATTGTGCTGATCGTTATACTTATTTATGTCTTGATAAAGGAACAGGTTTACAAAATTTTCCAAACGAATAGGCAATAAATTGGGAACCAATTATGAGCAATAAGTTAGATATAAGATAGGATGGAAATAAATCAAGGGAATTTATGGTAGGGAGTTAGAATTAGGGAGGAGGGAAACGAAGATAACACATTACTTTGAGTGCACCCTAAACTTCACTTTTTTGGAATATCATGACTGCACTAGCGCCAAAATCAGCGTGATTGTCGCTGTTGAGGGTGTGTTCATATTGCTGCAGATACTCTGATCAGCTTGAAGGGATCTAGTACTGGGTCGACCTAGGAGGGAATCTGTCCTCTCTAGGCCAAACAACTGCTGTGCGCTTCATTCCCACTACCTTATAATCGTATTTTTCAGCTAACGCATGCCTGTGCGATAGTTTTGAGTTAATTACCAACAGGGAAGTAAATCGTGATGGATATAGTCCTGTTTTCTGTTGTACTTTATAGTTACAGTAACAACGTGACGTGACAGTTTTAATTGCCCCATTCCACGTTCGTTATTGAACACCAGTCCCGTTGGATGGTGATGGCAAACAAGAGCATTACCCGGTTGCCCGGTTTTTCATGCCTTCGTTGGGGTTCGAATGCAAAGCATTCTGTAATTTTTTCAATATTTGCTGTGATACTTGTTGATAATTTGAGATATGCTTCAGTTTCCGATATTTTTGTGATGTATAGTACATCTATTAAAATTATATTATTTACCAATATTTTTTGAAACTTATTTGTTACTCTAGACGAAGTTGATGCGGAACCTAGAGACGTTGCTGTTATATGTACAGTCTCAGAAATCCTGTATGAACCCATCACATACTCTTGGCTGGACCCGTCATGGTCTGATACAAAGAAAGCAGGAAGTTTGAGTTTGGTTAACCCTTTGACGACAATGGCACCCACCGGTGGGTGCCACTTTCGCCGCGTGGGACAATGGCACCCAATGGTGGGTGCCACCTTAAAATTTCCTTCTTTGTGCATTTTAAAACATTTGTAACACCCCAATAATTATAAGCAAGTTCCATAATATCTATGACTAGCACGACTTACAGAAATGTTTATTAAGAGCTAATTTATATAGAATTTTAGAATGTGCCATTTAGCTCGCCAGCATATTAATTGGGGTTTTGCATTATTAGGCTGAAGATTAATTACTAATCAGGACTTCTTCGTCTTCTCATAGCCCTCAGATATGGGAAGGGGTTTGAAGTGTATCGAAAATTCTCTTGGACACTTAAACTTTTAGAGGTTTTGCCCTCCTTCCCTTTAAAACCCGAGTTCCCTTAGCCCTGAGCGAGATTGGGCGCGCCAAAAAGAGCCGTGATCCCGTGAGCAAACTACGTACGAGAACTACCTCCAGTGTTAATTTTTATAAATCTAGCAATGTAGTGAAACGATTCTAAGCAGTGGCATTTTGATGATTGCAAGCAAGATCAAATTCAGGAAATGTCGCGGTACGCGACTGTGGTCCCGGGCGCACCGCGTGCTTGGGCACTGCTTTGGAGCAGGCGGAGGCATGCTCCGCCTCCGGTC
>MU871382.1:0-13088 GCA_036418205.1 Ostertagia ostertagi
ATGGTTGGTACTTTGCTAACAATGTTTCAAGTGTGTTAGCACTGAATTTGAATTGGTTTTCTGTGGAAAGTTAACGACATTTTAGTCCCTTCAGCGTTGTACTGAATCTTTCCTTTTCCAGGCTTTGACGGGGTTAACCGAAAAGCGGGAAGTGCTGACTTTGTTCCTCAGCAAATTGAGCTTTTGCTCTCTTTGGTTGGTCCGGGCCTCGATGGAGACGGGACACTATCGGTTTAGCCGATGCACCAAAATTTGTGGCAGACTTTGGGTCTTGCCACGGGAAATGTTCTTCCCTTTTTTAAAGATGGTTCAGTGGTTTTTATATATTTATTGAAGAAGGCACATTGAAAGCTGGATAAATGTACCGACCGCCTCGGTCCGCGTTGCTAAGGACGATGCCCTTCTGGGCGGTGCTCTAGGGCTCGCGACCACCCAACATGTGGTTCACATGTGGGTGGTCGCAACAAAGAACGTCTACGAACAAAGGGTCGCGGAGAGTCGCGACACTCCCCACGCCAACAAGCATAAAAATTTCACGTTTTAACAAAATTTATCATATCCTTGACTGCTGCTTGTTCGATTGACGTGGTCGTTCATTGAAGTTGTTCGTTTACGCTGGCTGGTCGGCTTGAAGTCGTGGTGGATTGGTGGTAGAGAAGTTGAATATTGGTGATAGAGAAGTTGAATAGCGTAGTGAATGTGTAGAGTCGTGGGAAATGGAGTGGTTGGGTGGCGTAATAGTGGAGTACAGTTGAAGTGTGAAGTGAAAGGGAATATTGTAGTTGGAGTAGTCGAGTGATGAATTAATACTTTCTTTTCTTAGTGAAAGTATTCGCTTTCACCGGGCACAATAAAGCATTGTGGGGTTGGCGGCATATTCCGCACATGACCCTACACGCCGCTTCATGTGCCGGCTTTAGGCACTGCCCGCAGAGTCCCATTTTTGACACTTGAAACGTACGTGTGTACGTATTTGGGAATCTTGGGCAGCGCCCGCTCGGGTGAGAATCAACATTCTCTTCCAGCGTGCAAAATAAGCAGGCGGAGCGTGGAGTGGAACGCTCGACCAGCTTTTCCAGAGCAGGCTTTAGGCTGCTGAATTCTTCCAGAGAATTCTGCATAGAGGATAGCCTGGAGAGCGTGGCTTCGAATTGCTCTACGCGAGCAGATATAGCTGCAGTGAATTCATCGAACTTGAAACGAATAACGTCGCTCTTGTGGTCGAGAGTCTTGAGAAGCTCCGTCTGGAGCTGGTCGTCGTCGAGCAGCGGATCGTACTTGGGCCATATTTTTGGCTTTTCCTCATCCATATGGGCTTTTATATGGGTACCTCATTGTTTATAAATTTGGTACCCGCCTTGGTGTACTGTAGCTCCACCCACTCATGTTTTATTTGAGTATATACATTAATGTACATTGTTAATGAGTGGGATATAATTGATAATATAAATCGACCATTGAATAATGCCATGGTAGGTCAATTTTGGAGTTGATTCACATAATTCTTTACCCGCCTTGTAGCGGATATAGTGAATCGAATGCTAATCCATGCCACTTTTAAAATGGCAAGTGCGGATTTTGCGATGTATATCGCGATAATTGGGAGTATCTTAATTAACACCACAATAATTATTGGGCCAAACACATAGGTGAGGCCTACCGCAGTCATTACTGCTAGTGCGGACATCAACGTCACTTTCCAATATTTTTTCATATTGTGCAAAAGCGGTTGAATATCTGGTATCCTTAAACTTTGCAACCAGTGGAAGGGTTGCGATACGTAGGTATCTTTTTCATTAAAGATACTGCCGGTGTTTCTCATTTCATGGAAGGTCAGGGTTCCTTCCATGACTATGTTCTTTTGCTTACCATCACAGATCGTGTGGCAGTTCTTTTGAATGACGGCATAATTGAAGTTCAGGTTTACTGTAGTATTTTTGTTCGCAGGATTACATTCTATGGAGAATGTTTGCTCTTCACATTGAATTGTGATCCAAGATGCGATATCGGTTTTGCATGAAATTTGGATTTGAGCGCCTTCCATGCATTCATAGCAGCCAAGTATTTTTTCAAAGTGGATTTCACATGGTTGCTTGATGACATATTCGCTAACGTTAATTAAAGCGTTAGATTGAAGTGCTAGGATTACCTCCGCTTCTGTGGAAGACAAGATTATTTCCTTATTCCTAGTATTGATTTGTGCTGTTGGTGTATGGATAGGCAGCATATCAATGACTTCTGACCTGATATGCGATATCGATTCTCTAGGACAGTGGCAGCTAGCTTTCGACCGCGAATCATGGCAAGTGCACTCAAAATGAGTGCTGCAATTTTGAAAGTTATTGATAGCTGCTCGTTCTGTTGTACATTCGACAGGAATTTCATAGTTGTCGGGTATCATAACAGAGTCCTTGGAGCTTATCGCGAACCTTCGGTTCATCATAGGGGATTTGGGCTGTTGAATGGAAACAACAGTCATTTTCAAGTCTCCAACCGTTTGTTCAACGTAGGGCTGCAACACGTATCGAGCTTTTTTCGCAGTGTTGTACCAGATCGTGTGCACCTCTAGCGTGACTACTGGCTTCCATTCCAAGCAATCTACTACTTCGTAAGCGGTTTTCGATCTAGGTTGATGTACAAACCTATAAAATGAGCATGAGGGTAGTGGTAATAGACAGCCGCATGCGAGTCCTCCGCATGAGGATGCGCATACGGAATACCCTGGATACCTTCTCGATGCACGCAATTCCGGAATGATTTCATCTCTATGGAAGTGGCTGCATCTTTCATCAGAGCAGGATCCCATTTCTGGGCATCGCAGTGAGTGGTATATTTCTGGAACCGAATCTCTAGTAAAGAAAAGTGATCTTTTAGAGCACGTGAGCTTTATCGGATGGTGGTACAGCTTGATCAGCCCAACCGTTTCGTTTCCATGGTTAAGTTGAATACATAAATTTGAGTTGAGTCTGTTGAAGTTAATCTCTTCGTTGTACTCATATGTGCAACTGTCCCGTTGTGTGCAGATAAGGTTTACTGTATGGCGCATATACCCAAGCTGACAGGCCGACACCGTTTGTAATGAGGCAACGATGCAACATATTGTAATCAATACCGGTCTGCCCAACGGAGTAGGGTTAAATGATTGGAGTGGGATACTTCTCGACTCATTCGCAGGTATTGATTGGTTTGTTCTCCGAACTGAAACCTCTCTCCTCTTTATTTTATTACATATGGCTGTGGCAACTAAGAAAATGGTTGCTATGGCAAGATACAGTAGGAGGAAAGCCGATATAATGGCTCCTTCTGGCCAACAGTGTGGGTTTCCCAGTAAGCCTTTGGAGAGGAATTTTCGAGCATAGACGCAGAATTCCGGAGGCGAGCAGTTTTCCGATTGGGTGAACACAACGTCTCCCGTCGATGATTTCACTGTTACAGTAGTATTCCTGTCTAGAGGCGATACAGGCAGATAAATCATGACGTCTTCGGTTCGACTTGTATATTCTTTACAGTCATTTGCAAGGCAAATTTCGAACGGTTTTTCATCACTGGGAGGTGTCACTTTGACAATGCCGTCATGGCACTTTATTCGTCCCTCTGAATACTTATACGATAGCGCCGGATGTATTGTGCACGCGATAACTAGCAGCATTGCAACCAGAGTGCTACTGTAACCTGAGCGTTTAGGTTGTGGCGTCGCCTTATAATCGATATGGTGATGATTGAGGCTTACTGAGCGGTCTTCTTCGCCAGAATTCTCTAGACTTTCTTCGAAATTTTTGATGACTTTGTAAGCCAAAGTTTTTGCCTTTCTCTCAGGTGTTCTTTTTATAAGCGGAGTTTGAGGCTCTTCGCTTAATTCCTGTTCAATGTCCTGCTCATTATTGTCTGGAAAGCTTCTTATTTCCATAGGGTATAATTTGCATACTGGTTTCTGAAGTATGTGGTGGTTTGGCAGTCGGACTTTCACCGTTCGAACGTTTCCGTCATTACTGTGAATGATTTCTTCAACTTTTCCGTAAACCCAATTTCCTCGAGGGATCATTTCTTGTTCTATGAGGACGATTTCCCCAACTTGTGGGAATGGTTGTACCACTCCTCTTCTTTGCTTCTTTTTGTTTGTCTGGGTGTCTCGAAGAGAGGTTAGGTAGTCGAAGTTCCATTTTTCCCAGAATTTCAAGGACATGTTCTCCGAGTTTTCAAGTGCTTCTCTGACTTGATTTGCCGTTTGCGGGAGTTCGGGATCGTAATTAGGATCCGCAGTTTCGGCAACTGTTTGCATTTCCGGAACCGAAAATTTGATATTTCCGCAGAGAAAATCAATGGGTCTCAGCGGTATGATGCTCAGATCTGTTGTGTGCACTTTCGTGATTGGTCTACAATTGAGAATTGCTTCTATCTTTGTCATGACCGTGCAGAGCTGAATGAAGTTCAGTTTCTTTCTGCCAATAGTTTTTTGGAGTGCGCGTTTTACTGAGCCGACTAATCTTTCCCAGACACCTCCCATCCAGGGCGCACCAGGTGGATTGAAAATCCACTGAATTCCTTCTGTAGCGCAGTAAGACATTATTGTATTGTCGGTGTCTTCGTTCTCTTCGAACAACTTCTCTATGACTTTTTGTCCGAGTCTGAAGTTTGTTCCACAGTCTGATCTAACATATTTTGGAACGCCTCTTCTCGAAATAAATCGTATAAAACTGTTCAAGAAGGCACCTGCACTCAAATTTTCAACAACTTCGAGATGTACAGCTCTTGTAGTGAGGCACGTGTACAGGCAAACGTACATTTTTTCATGTGTTGGACTTTCCATGGGTCCTAAAAAGTCACACCCAACCCTTTCAAAGGTTTTTGATTCAATTACCCTGTCTTTTGGTAAAGACGGCATTTCTGGTGAAGAGAAAGGTAGGCCGTGGCATTTCCTGCAAATTACACACTGCTTTATTAGGTTTTTAATCAGCGATGATGGTCGAGGAATCCAGAATCTTTGCCTCAACATTGTTAACATTTGCTCTCTGCCACAGTGGGCATTTTTGTTGTGAATATCAGCCACAATTAACTTCGCAAGATCCGATTTACACGGAATGAATATGGGCGATTTTGTATCTTTGGGTAGACAAGCGTTTTGCAGCCTTGAAATATATCGAATTACACCCCAGCTGTCACTATGAAGCTTTTTCTGTGGATGTCTTTTTTGAAGAATTTGTATGTCATAGCCGCTTTGCTCTTGAAGAACTATGATGCGCTCGGCAACTGAGGTGTCACTGGCGTTAATTTGAGCCGCAGAACCAAATTGATCGATAATCTCAGTTCTGATGTCAGTAGAACGGTTACTATTTGTTTGACTAATCCACCTTTTGAGACCCTTACCAACTCTGGCTATGGTCCTAATTGCCTTGGAAAGTCTCGAAAATCTTTTCAGATCAATGACGATCTTAGGTTCCTTTATGATTTGAGGGTTTTCTTCTATCTCGACATTTGCGAGAGATGTCTCATTAGCGACCTCTTCTGTGGTTTCGTCCGCTATACCGTTAATCGATGTTAGAGGCCAATTGTTCTGGCTCTCTGCAAGCCATTTTGGGCCTCTAACCCAGCTATGGGTGTCAATAATCGCGGCCGAAAGACCTCTTGTTCCTGCGTCGGCAGGATTTTCGGCTGTTGGTACATAGTAGAAATTGACATCTATATCTTTCGATTTCAACTGATTCACCAGTTTCGTGATTCGCTCTCTCTGATTAGAGACGAATAATGGTAGTTTTCGGGCAGTTTTAACCCAAGCGAGTGCGACCTTAGAGTCCGTAATTATGTTGGCCTCTTTAACGGCATTCGACATACTGCTAATTATGCTTGTGCTCAGTCGTATTCCCATGAGAAGTGCTAATAGCTCTAGTCTCGGGATAGTTTGTTTATTCTTCTTCGGAGCGAGTTTAGTTTTTCCGCTAATTAACGAATTTATGTTAATTGTATTATTCGACCTGACATAAGAGCAGGTCGCCATTGCAATTTCGCTGGCGTCGCAGAATGTCCACAGGCTATACCCTGCGGATACTGGTGCCAATGCGCGAGGAATGCCTACGGAGATGTTATTAATGTCCTGGCATGCCTTGATCCATTGTTTGCTGAGATGGGACGGTATTTCATCTTTCCAATCAAGATTACAACCGTAAATTTCCCTCATTAAATGCTTCAATTTTATAAGCAATGGCGCAACTATTCCTATTGGATCATAGATAGAGTTCAGCTGGCTGACTATATCTCGCTTTGTTATTCTTTCTTTTGTGGTCATTTTTATATCCACCGAAAGTTTATCGGACAGGGTGTCGTATGGGACTCCCAGAAATTTGATCTTCCCAGCTGGACTTCTGTCCTGTAGTGGAATAGCATCGTTAACTAAGTTGTTGTTTGACACATATTCCCTGAGATTCATTCCAATTTTGGCAAACAATGCCTTGGACTTTTTATATTTGACTATGGCTTCTTCTACCGTCGAAGCTGTCAGTAAAATGTTGTCCACGTAGAGATTTCTAGCAATTTCCTCGGCTATTTCGTCGTTAGAGGTCATGAGATAGGTCATTATTGCTATATTCAGTATGCTTGGGGAAGCATTTATCCCAAAAGGTAGCCTTTTGAAACGAAATTCTAGTATGTTGCCTCTCGTAGCTGGACGTGTAACGTCTTTGAGCCACAAAAAGCGGCAGAGATCTTTGTGCGATTCAGCGATTCGTATTTGCGTAAACGCTGCCTCGATATCGCACAATAATATAATTGGTTTTACCCTGCTTGAAATTAGGATATTGTGGATTTTATTAATAAATGATTCTCCTTTGAAGATCACGTCATTTAGAGACATTTTTCCCTTCCTTTTTGAAGAAGCGTCAAACACTATCCGAAGTGGTTTTGCTTTCTCAGGGCGCCAAACCCCAGAATGAGGCATATAGTATTTGGTTATGTTGCAATCTTGCAGCTCCGGTACTCTTTCTATCACATCGTTTTTGATGTAGTTATTAATTATTTCACAGTACCATGAGCTTATCTCAGGATTATTGGTTAGTTGGTACTGTAACGCAGAAAGCCGTCTTATGGCAATTGCGTAATTATCGCACAGTTCCACCACATTGTCTTTGAGTGGGAAGGGTGCCGTTATGTAACCGTTTTTAAACGAAATCATCCTCGAAAATGTTGCGAGATAATTCTCTGCTTTGTTCACTTGATCGTTTTCATCCGAAGATATACCTAGTCCTTCAAGTTCGAACAGGTTTTGCAAAATTTTGCTCTCATCGTTGTCCACAACGGCTGTTAGACCGTATTCTATTGCGGACTCTCGCTCATAATTGTTGTCCAGTCTGCCGCGGCCATGAATTGATGGTCCGAAGACTGTTTTCGCGATGCGTAATCCCGATGGAGTCTCGGTTGGAGCATTATCCAAAATTAGCTCGTAGTAATAGTCTAATCCTACAAGTATGTGAGGTATTTGATGCTCCCCACGTACTCTTGGATTGCACACGTGAATTTCCTTCCTTCTAAGAAACTCCTTGTCCGAATCTGTCAATTTGACTGACGGAAAACCGTTTGTGATGACGGGTTTTGTATGGATTTGAAGGTTGAACTCTTCCCCATATGCATCACTTATTCTTAGATTGACAAACTTGCTTTCGAATTTCTCAACGTGCCCGCCAATTCCTGACATTGTGCACGTTTCAGTCTTGGTTATTGGGAGGCCGAATTTATCAGCAACATCCTCCTTTATTATGGTTTTCTGAGCACCTGAATCGAAGAAGAATAGCAATTGTTCAAACTTCTGTGTACTGTAGTTCCAGATGTTACCGACCGCTGTCATAAGAACTATTTGTTCCTTGCGTCGTTGCATTTACAAGCTTCACCCTTTGTTGTGTGTATATTGGCTTGATTTGAGTTGTGGCGTACATCGCTTTGTTGGTTGCGCCACGGCTCTTTGTGGGGTCGACTGTCCGTTGTTGGACGTTGAGGGGTCAATCTATTCCCCCCAGATGTTCGATTTGATCGATTTGAATCTCTGATTGTGGGGGTATTGTACCCGATACGCATAAACTTTTGTTATGCTGTTGCCCACATTGTGGACAATTAGACCATGAACAGTCAAAACTAGTGTGATTTCCAGAAAAACATTTCCAGCAAAGTTTTCTATCCTTTACTATGCCTCTTTTGGCATGGATATCTGTAACTGTTTTACAGTACGCTGACGGATGTGAAGTTTGACTGCAAAAAATGCAGCTCTTAAGAATAGATTTCTTAGGCTTCTTCTCGTGGTTGAGATTCCCTCTTTTTGACCTTCTTTCAAATCTAGGTCGATTTCTGAGTCTAGTTTCCACGAATTTCTTTGCTGTAATCTCTTTTTCTATTTCGTTCATAACATCGTCAACAGTGACGTTTTCCCTATTTTGGATCGCTATAAGAACGCTTTTACTATGTTGTACGGGAATTTTTCCAAAATTTTTTCAGTCCATAGTGCGTCTTGTATGGCGCGAATATCTTGCCTGCTGAAAACATTTGGTTGATCAGCATTCTGATTTTATCGTAAACTGTCATGCAACTTTCGGCAGAGTTATTTGCTGCTCGCATGTCTATCAGTTTTTGGAACAATTTTGGCCCTGTTGGCCGGTTTATTGCCGAATTTCTTTTTTAATTCTTCAGTCATCCATTTGTAGTTTTGTGGGATGAGCTGTGTTCCTTTTATTGCCGTTTCGGCTCTTCCTCTTAGAGAAAATAATAAAAAAAACAAAATTTAAATAAAAATAGAAAATAAGACATTTCTCAACTGTTTTCAACACCGTTATTGCTCATTAAGACAATGTTTCGAAATTGTGGCAAATAATCAAAGAATTCTTTTAGTCCCGGTAGATCGCTGCAAATTCACTTGTTCGGGCTTTAAGGTGCGACAAGCAATATACTCTTTGTCAGCAGAGTTATCTGAGGCGTCATCCGATAGCCATTTCGCAAGTTCTGGATCGATTGAATCGTCGCTGGTACTATCTTTTTTCTTATTGTTATCCTGCATAGTTGTCGCGCTTAAGTGGCTTTTATGCGGATCTATTCCGAGTTTTAGGGCTAATTTATGCTTGTCTCGGTATTCGTTAATTCGTGCCTGGAGAACAAAGATTGTTTCGTTAGCTTTGGCTATTTTTTCGCTAAATTGGTACTGCTGGTTCGATTTCTTCGACTTCATTTACGAGGTCCTTTTTATTCCCTTTGGTTTTGGACTCTTCGTATGCTTTTTCTAGCTTGTCCACCAAGTTTTGAAGGTGTTCTTGGCTGGATTTTATGATTTTTATCCCTCCTATTATGAGGTTAATTGCACTACAGTACTCTTCGTATTTTGTGCTGTCCCCAGTAGGCAGGATTTCTTCAGTGTATGGTTGGTACTTTGCTAACATTGTGCAATGTGTAGTGCACGATTTGATGAGGGATGATGGTTTTCTAAAAAGTTACCGACATTTTACTCGTTTCAGCTGTATGGTGAAGTTTTCCTTTTCCAGGCTACCGAAAGCAGGAAATGCTGATTGTTCCTCAGCAAATGAGCTTTTGCTCTCTTTGGTTAGTCCAGGCCTCGATGGAGACGGGACACTATCGGTTTAGCCGATGCACCAGAATTTGTGGCAGACCTTTTGATCGTGCCACGGGAATTGTTTATTCCCTTTTATTGAAGTGGTTCAGTGGTGTTTGGAATATTTATTGGAATAGACACATAGAACGATTTGATGTGCCGACCAGCCTCGTCGGCTCTGACGATGAAGATGATGCCCGTTTGGCGGTACTAGGGCTAAGCGAAATCACAAACTACAAAGGGTCGCGAGAGATGTGCGCGAAAAGATACTATACACTGCGTTTCATAATTATAGGTCCACCCTAAATTTTTGCTACCCCAAAGTTGCTGTGCATTTTTTGGAAATGCTGCTATCACCGTTAGATTCCTCATCACGGAAAACCTTCATAGTGTTTTTCTGACAAATTCCCCCCTCAAGTAACCCAATTAACTTTTTTAGAACGAATTTTCACCGTTTCATGAATATCGGGCCACTCATAAAAAGTTTCCATTTCTCATGATCCGTGAAGGGAATCAGGGAAGCGGGGATATATGTGAGCTTAGTCGAGAATCGAGTTCACCATACCTCGTGTTACTCGCCTCTCTTCCCAGTAACAGGCTCAAGCCAGAGCACTACTTGATAGTCGGTATGGGCTGCCGGTTTGCAGAATTCTTCCCATGTCGGCCGGCTCACACTGCATGAGCAACTAAGTGCGGAATCCTGTTCAGTGCTGGAAGAAGAGTAGCTTCGGTAAATAAAGACTGCGTTTTCTTCAAGATTTAGGAGGAATTGGGCGTCTTCTCTCGAATTGTACAAGGGGTCCGAACAAAGTCCGTGCTGAAATGCGGCCTTCCGTGAGCAAAACCACCGTGTGGTGGGTAAGCCAGCAGAGCAATAACATCTTCAGCGGATTGATGCCGGGTAGTATTATTTTGAGCGCTAAAATGCACGCTCATTTCAGCGTGGAAAAGGGCGCAACTTTATGAACGAAGGTTTGGCTGTTCAGACCCTTCGCGATCTTGGACTCTAGCTCCTTGTTTCGTGCTACAGGTGATCTGAGATCGACGTGAAAAAGTTTATTCTAGGTGGATCTGATAGAAAAAGAGGGTACAGGGGTCGCCGTGAAAATCGCAGATGGTTTCAATGTAACGTAATTTCGGCGGTGAATCCCTTATGGTTTGAGGCACCTTTGAACGACTGAGCGGCTAGAGCTCGCTTTTGTTTCCTTTCACAAGGATTCCACAGGGTATCGTGAAGTTCTTTCGAAGCGAGTCTTACCATTTTTTCACAACAGGATCCCTCTATCCTTGATTTTCACACACGATAACGCGGCTGTCCATGCCGGTCCTTCCACGCCAGATGGAATTGCAGGAAAAATGTGGCCACCATGTTATCTGAATCAGTTTCCAATGGAGAATCATAGGGCCTTAATTGTTATAAAGTTCCACAGCAAAGTAAAGCAAAATGGAACAGCCGAAGAAAGCTGAAAAGGTCGATCATCGGCGCAGACGAATTTCGATCCTACTGTAATAGCTAATTTGGCTACCAGCATTTCAAAACGTATTATTGTGTTCCTTATGATTATTGGGGGTCATCCCATTATTGAAAATTCGTGACGTTTTTTTTCGTTATAGTAAAATCTCTCGACAAGTGATGTGTAGTCATATTTGCGAAACGGTGAAAATACGTTCTAAGGAAGATATTTTAAATTTCTGAATCGAGATTTCTCCAGAAATCGAAGTATCAAGGTTTTTCGTTATGGGGAAACTATTGGTAATAGCGGCATTTTCCAAAAATGCACAGCAACTTTGGAATAGCAAAAATTTAGGGTGGACCTATATTTATGAAACGCAGTGTATACTTACTTATGGAAACGATGTAATTTTAGGCAGAGATGAGCTCTCCTTTCTTGGATTACTTCCTGGAGAAGGGAAAAAGGTGTATTGCCGAACTTAACAGGAAACACAAGACCAACGTAAAACTGTTGCGTGACCATAGTGTGATAGTTGCAGATTTAGAAAATCTCAGGTATGTCAAACTACTGATAGTGTGTTTTGCTTTGATTAGCTAATATATTTATGAATAAGTATGAGTATTACCACCTGTGTATAAGTAGAAATACGTGTATGTTTCAGTTTGTATCAGTTTGTATCTTCGCAAGAGGGTACGCGAATATTGTCATCTCCACAATTTTGATGTTCCTGAAGTTCTAATAAAGAACGGTTATTTATCAATCAAGAATAACCAGATGCCGGAGGCCCTGATGAGTTACTTGAATTGTTTAGATATTCTGATAACATGTACAGAATGTGATTATATGATGTGTATTTTGTAATATGTTGTAGAAGATAAAGTCTACGTTACTTAGCCGATGTACAAGTCAGTGTTTTTATCCTCCCAGACAAGTCTGGTACCAATTAACCGACCCCGGAGGGATGGAAGGCTTGGTTGGCCCGGGCGACTCACGACCCAGGATTTGATCCCCGGACCGCTCGCGTGGTGAGCGTGCCACTTGCCACTACACCACTTCCGCCCTAGGCATATGTAGATGCTGGGACTGATAATTTTTGCTAACACTCGTTATGCCTCTCTTCCATTTTTATCGATTTTTGTGCAGTATTTCCATCATCTCTTATCTGTAGCAATTCGTGCTGTATTTCCCAAAGTCGAGTTTTCAACGCTGTGAGCAAATCTGCTGATTCTAACAAAACGGCGTCATGCTGAATTGCGGCTTCAATCGCCTGGGATTCCTCGAGAAATTCCTTTCTCTCGATTTTCTTTTTGTCAGCGTATTCCCTCTGTATTTGGTCAAGTATCGCATGGAGTTCATTTCACGAAGTATTGATCCAGAAAATCGCGTTTTCCGATCGCAGCTATTGTTTTTGAACGAAAAGTCGCATTTTCTCCCGCATTTTGGAGATACTGCGGGTCGTTTGCGAAAGGGCGGAATTTATCCACTTGAGCCTTTAAGCTCACAGCGCTTGAGACTCGACTTATGAAAATACAGTAGCATTTCCTGAACCTTGCTTTCGCTTCAGTTCTCGCGAGAAGGTGCGTCCGAATTAGACTATCGGTAATGTGGTGGGTTATACCTGGCCACTCGCCTGGTTGGCTATTTTGGCTATGAAGCAGGGCTCTCCGTATGATTCGTACGGGCCGATGCACCAGAACAATTAGCTGCACCTTACTTTTCGAAACGTGGTTCAGTGGGATCAGCTGCAATCTTTATCAGAACTTACTGCACTACAATCACGAGCAACCGCTTGCCGGCTAGGCAGCAGCAAAAAGCCCCTACAGCGGGGCGGGACATCGTGAGGCGGTCTTTCGATCGCATCGCGATAACTTGTATGAGGTATTCCACTTCGTATCCTATAACTTTCCCATGGAATGCGTGATCAATCAAAGCATGATCTTTGCTGAAATGATAGGCTATCAGCATAACATGTGCAAACGACCTCCTAATTGGTTGCTAGCTCGTCCATTATCGGAGGTCAACGGGCAAAGAAAGGGTCCCATTTTGCGCGTTCTTGACTT
>MU871383.1:5202-22990 GCA_036418205.1 Ostertagia ostertagi
ATAAAGGAGTTTCTCCAGTAAACTTGTGGACAGGGAGAAGGGCAAGGAGAGGAGAGGATGGCGGGGCAGGGATGGGCCACGATTTCGAAGCACCCTTCGATCAAGAATCAAAGACGGATTCACGCTAAAGGCAACCCATCAGAGATGAAGATGGTCAGTGATGAGGGATGAAGAAAGAAAGAAGAAGAAACAACCTGGAAACTGCGAAATGGGACCCCCCTTTACTCGTTGATTTCATCGGTGCCGACATCGTCACTGCTGACGCTCTCCCTGCCAGACGGCTAGAACCAGTCAGCGGAGGTGGGCGGGCAGCGGCGATGGCGACGCGGGAACGGCCATGCTCGATCGGTAAGGGCAAATCCTTCGCTGCAAATTCTTGCCGCCTAGCATGGCAGGATTCCACTTCATCGAGCTCCAACCTTACCGTGAAATTCTTCTTCTCATACTACTCATTTGTTGACTTACGATTGTTTCTTCACTTCCTTCCAACTTTACTGATAGCTTGTCTTGGTTTTGAATGCCTCGGGTGTTCTGCAGCAGAATGCACCCTTCTTATTGGGAGAGCGTCGGAATTTAATTACTTGCAACACGCATACCCCAGAAGCCCCAGGTGATACCTCAGGAGCAACCGCCCCTATGAATTGGGACCAAAAGCGGGACACATACGAAAATGTTATCAGAAAAAATTTGGCCATCGACAAGCTACCAGTAAAGTTGGTAAGGGAACGTGGTCATTCGGGCGCGGCATACATATGTTCCTTGAAAAACGATACTGAGAAGCGATACTATGCGGAGATCGCCGCTTAGTTTGAAACACGGTCGAGCCTCTCCCAAGTAGGATCGACTGCCCGACGGATGGAGAAGGAGAACGAGAGGGAGGGAGTCGTAGGGGACCCGTCCAGAAGGATGTTATTATTTACCCAGTAGGTCAGATATAAGCACCAACATCAGAGTCCTACGGCAATTGTATGGCGGAAAAGATTGATTGCCTTCTGAGTTCATTATTTTTGTTTGTGAAACAGGAAAACACGTAAATAACCAACCGGTCTCGATGCCGTGATGCAATGTGCTTCGCCAAACGATCGTGAAGGGCAAACGCCTGAAAATTACTCAATGAACAGTGATTCTGTGAAATGACTAATAAGGTGGACAAATAAACATAAATGGGGTAGATGACATAAAATGGGCAAGACTGAAAGGAGATTTCTGGTGAAGCGAGCTTCATGTATGGTCCTGCTGGGCTTTTCGGTTGTTTCTTCTCAAATCAGAGTCTCGTCTTTCGTTCCCATCAACAACAATAGAGTATATCTCCCTTCTCTTACCCTTCTCCCCCAATAGCTCATCGCCTCCTAGTAGCTTTTAATTTGAAGAATTTCATAACCATTAAATCGATGAACCTGTGCGACTTCCACGCAGCCTGCATGCGAAAGGTGGGGTAGCTTCACAACCTAGTCACCAATGTTCGGCTGATTTCGGCTATTTTACAGACACCGAGACAATTCCAAGCTCCAAATTTTCGGCGGCGGTGGGGTTATATGTAACTTTGAACAACACAAATATGTACACCCTGCTCGACTGGTCCTGATCGATCCGTGTGACCTTGGGTCTCAATTCCCTTACCCTTCGAAATATTTCGACCGGTGAATGGCCGACTTTGTAAGCCCCTGGAAAAACTGAATCGTAGTAGGTATGTGAGTTTTTAAATTCCCTCCCCCTCCTCCCGGACGGTGGATCTTAAAGAAGTGGATAGCTCGCATGTACTATGTCATGGTAACAAGCGAAGAAGGGTAGTATATGAATTTCTAAATTTCCCAGGCAACCTCGCAACCTGCTCAGCGACATTAGGATGACGGCCCAGATGTGACCGGTGGTTTTGGTGTGAAAGGCTATTAGTTCTAAACAGTTTCCAGCAAAAAAAAGCGAAAAAAGGTCGATCTATAGGCCTTAGCATGACGCTCAGTTTGGCATACCAGTGTCTTCCAAGTCGTTGCGGGTAGCTAAAGCGCACTGACAAGTTCTCACCTCTATAAATCTAGGGGATCCAGGATTTTACGCACCGAAAAATAATACATCTATTATAAACGAGAAGAGCGTCGGGTGCAGACCACATACCATAAGTTAGGACGGTCGAGAAAGAAGGAAAGAAACGCCACCTTCTTCTCGACCGTAGTCATTTGTGGTGCGTGGTCTGCACTCAACGCTCTTATCGTTTTGCGAAATAGAGGTTACATCATCGCAGTAACAGATACTGGTATTCCTATCGATTTACCGCGTATCTAAAGTGGCTCCTGATAGATAGGCTTGATTGTGCAGTCCTACGCGGTCCTTTAAGGGGAGATTCGACCGTAACTACGTATGGGACGCCCTGATTGAGATGGATGGAGACTATCTATGATCCTTTTCCTCTTCCTCCTTTCACATCAACGGGGTTCTATCTTTTCAGTGCACCATATCTCACTGTGCCACAAGTGCGCAGACAAATGGTCCCGTGGTGAGGTTACGGCTTACGTCCGATTCTGAACGACTTCGCCGCCACAACGTAGCACCTTTCACAGGTCCTGCACCAAGTCCCACCGGCAACATCCACCGTACTCTGCCTCAACAATGGAGCTCGAGGTAGGTGGTCGGTAGGTGGTGCGAGAAGTTGTGGATTTGGTACCTGAATATGGGACGTTCAATATCACTTGAACATAAACCATTCATTTTCTGCAGCCAGACATGTCGCAATTGCAGACCAAGCAGCATATGTGACATAGCATCAAAAGTATTAACAAACAAGTATATCGACTTGAGTGATATATCGATTTTTTGAAGCCGTCGTGTACTGTCAAGTCCGCAAATGCGGCATGCACGGTCGCGGAAACAAAGTATAAAGGTATGAAGAAAGTTATTACCTGAAGCAGGCCCATTGTTCACCACATTGTTGTACATGTTCACAGCTTGCAAAGCTACTATCTGCCGTTCCATCCACATTTGAATTTGATTCTGTCCACCAAGGGCTTGTCGCATCGCGTTTTCCAGCTGTGTATGAGCGATTATTCATTTAATTTCGATTGTGAAATGAAAAAAGGAAGGTTTTTTGATGCGTGAGTTTTCTGTTTTGGCGCGTGCGGTCGCGAAGCGGCTGTCGTGTTTGATCGAAACTGATGCGACGACTAATTTCTTGAATGTTGAGAAGTGTTACCCAGATAAGTAGAACCATCTATATGTGTGCCAGCCTATTACTCGACCTCTGCGTCATGAAAATAGTCTTTTATTATTGGTCGTTGGACGCTTCGCGACCGCGCGCAGTAGTTACAGGGAATTTGCACACTCGACTGATAGCACAGATTGACTGAAACCATTGAAATACGGTACAACATTACATTTTCTCGGGTTAGTTCATGAGGAGGCGATGGAGGAGGTTCTTCAATAGTAGGTTGCCGTGAAGCGAGTCTGCTGACGCTGCGCAGATCGGAATCGTCAATTTCGGACTCCTGAAAATGAACATGGACTTAAAGTAAGAGGCTCAATCTGAAATAGAGGTCGTAGTAATTTTAACATCAACAAGAGCCGTTCCCTTAGTCTGACCTGTTAAGGGGTCGGAATTGCAAGCGTTGCATTCATACTCCACGAACTGCTATCTGCTGCACACGTAAAACGTGCGTATCGATCGCGGCCGACGTCGCGTTGGTCACAAAATGATATGAACGGGGTCAAGCGGCGCGTGGAGGGAAATTCTGAAATACGTGTCCCCCTCCCTCCAGCGGTCGTAGTCCATGAAAAGACTATCCTCACAAGCCAAAGTACGAAGAAGTTGCTTGACCCTCCGCGACAATCTTCCAGCAGAAAAGCCCTGTTACCCAACTCTTCACCATAGAAGTCTCTCCATAAGCGGAAAAAGTAAAAGAAAATTCATCAACAATGAGTCCTATCAATAAACGTAGCAAAAAACGACCACCAGTCATGGAAAGGAGCAGACTGATGACAACATCTATTCGTCCTTTATTCCCTTTGAGAGGCTTACCAAAAATTAGTACCACACAGAGCAGGCTTCTACGCCCACCTGTCGGATGACAGAAGCCTTGTGGCTTATGATTGGCCAGCTGTATGTTGATTTATCTTGGGCTTCCGCCACGGAGCAGCTTATTTACTATTGAAATTTGAACGCAATTCAGATGACTAAAACCTTCTTCAAAGTAGGCGATTTTTCAGTACCAAAACAGGTTAGAAGTTTTTGCTAGAAGCCTCTGATGTTCAAGTATTATTGAAATTTCGGGAATCAATACGAAGTGCCATAGCTACGTTGATTAACGAGGAAAACCCTTGTTGAGCGCGAGTTTTTACAATTTCCAAGGCTAAAGCTTCCTCCAAGCATAAAAGTTAACATAGCATGTTTAACTGCAAGATCTGCTCTACAAGACCTATATTGAAATAACTCGATTTGTAGTATTTCGAAAATGGCTCCGTTGAGAATATTTGCAGGAGCATCGCCTAGAGGTTCTCATCCGCTGCATTCGCACTCTTTCAGCGACCATTGCTCGTCTAAGGGATGGTTCTGTATAGAAATGAAAGCGGATTCGAATTCAGTAAGATTTTTCTTCCCAGTAAGTGTAGAAACTTTTAGCAAGTTCCAATTTTCTTATTTTACTGATTGATTACTACTAATTGATTGATTTTTACCTTATTGATTATATTTTCATAAATTTGACGCAGAAATCTGCATTTCTACTTGAATAATAGATTCACCCTGTCTTTTTACACAGCCCCTTTTAGTATTCTCTTTCTCCTTCCTGGTCAAGATTTCTTCTTAAAAGAGCCCTTGTTCGAAGACGCAAGTGACTGGGCCCATTCTGGGACGCGCCATGTGCTTCACATCCCTTCATGTTGGTGGTCTTTATGAAGAATAAAATATCAGTCGGAAAAAATGCGAATTTCGTACTCTTTACCTCTTGTCGAAATAAGCCACCAAGGTAGCTTGGAATTACTACATGCGGACCCCGCTTGAACCACGAAATCATTCTGTGGCGGTATAACACCGTCACTGGAATCCCTCTGGTAAAGCTTGCACAGCATCGATCACTCATTGGTGTTTGTCATTCGACAGTAATGACTCCACTCCGTCGAACCATCCCGAACGCTTCCTCCAGCCCCCAGCCGGCTAAACGGTCCTCCCCTCCCCCGTCGACCTGTCGAGGACTCCTCAACGCACGCCTGACCCTGGATGAGAAGCCAATTCAGTTTATTCGTTAAGAGCAGCTCACAAACGCTCGAACTTCGCCGAGTGTAAACAGGGCCATGAAACTTTTTCGAGGGATGGCGATACTGGCTCGTAGTGATACCGGTTATTTACAAGTATCCGCTCTTCTGACGATTGCAGCAAGGCTTTGAAGAGGCCACATTTACTGTTTCGCGGTCCTGAGATTTAGATTCCCTTGAATTGGAGTTATAGTTATGTGCTGTTCTTTTCCCAGCTATACAGTGGCAAAAGTCTCGCACTTTGACGCTCCAATTGCCATATGGGTGCCCCCCCCCCCCCCCAGGAGGCCCGTCGCGCGGCAAGAAGGCCGAGTCAGCGGACGAGTCGCGCGCGTATTAGGGAAATCGCGTCAAGTTAAATAGAATGTCCCATTGCACGTCCTTCATCGCACATCACGCGCCGCGACTCGTCCGCCGACTCGGCCTTCTTGCCGCGCGATGGGCCTCCTGGGGGGTACCCTTTGCCATACATCCCCACCCACTGGGAAGCACCGCCTATGCAGCGTGAAGTATACAGGTCCGGTCAGTAGGGGATGGCATACAGTTTCACGTAAAGAATATTCACCAAGAGGAATTGTAATAATTGTTCAAAAAAGGAACCATTGAGTCACACTGCTCAGATGAACGTACGGTGGTACTCGGCGGAGGACTGCTACTGCTACGTTGTTTTGACGCTTGCCGCTCCTCTTGCTCTTCCTGATATTTTTGCAATAATCTCTTCTTATATTGCCCAACGGATGAGAGTCGTCGTGAGGTAGCAGCGGGTACCTAGACGAAGGGAATCAAATATTTCAGGTTATAAGCACGAATACTGGTTTACGTACTGAGATCGTCGATTGCAAAGAGGTGTCCATACGTTCCTCTTTTGGTGCCATGTCGCTGTCCGATCGGCTTCGTTCCCTAAAACGCAGTGATAGCTAGGATTATTTTTTGAGGGCAGTAACAACAGGGAAAAGAGAAGGACTTGTTGCAATAGGCTTCCAGGCCCAGGCGACAGTGCCAGCATACTTACTTGACGCGCTAATTAATTTAGCGACACAGGTTTTGCTCTCCTTTGACCGCATCAAAGCCTACCTCTCCGCGTCACCATTGGTTCCCACACAGAGCGAATGCCATGATTCAGTTCTTGCACAATCTTACTTGGTAGGCGATAAATACCCTCGCCCTAACCATAAACGCATGGGGCTGTATCCTATCCTACCCCAGGGAACGCGTTCCCGCCGCTGATTCTATCCTAAGCTTGAAGGAGACAGGGTAGGACCCGCCATTGAACGCGTGATATTGTAGCTACCCTCTCCTGTTGAGGCACTCTTTTCTCTGGGGGTCGCGCTGTCTGGAGTGGAGTCTAGAAACGCAGAGTATGGCTGGTCCTATGACGCAACCTTGTCTCCATCCAACGTACATAGGATAGGAACAGCGGCGGGGGACACGTCCCCCTGGGGGAAGGATAGAATACGGCCAGCAAGTTGCCGGGTTTATACTCACTCTGTCGCTTTGCCTACTATCACATAAAATTTTGAAAAATGTTAATGATTGAGATACAGGTTCACCCCAGCTAACAAATTTTGTTTGCGTAAGACACTTGCTGAGCTGTGAGGTTAGGCCCCATTTGTGCCGCTTCATTTTTTTGACCCGGCTTGAAAGCGCTAGAAACGCCCCTCATCACCATGATCAACCTCGGGGAAATCCCTCCTACAACTTGTCACCTGCCCGCACCCTACCATAGCTATCATCTACGAGTTTGGTTTTGAGCTACTTCGCCGCGCCTCCAACTCGCTCCACTCTGCCCGCTCGAGCGAAGGGCAGCGGAAATATTGGTGAATAAACCGGTCAGCTCGAAAATTTCCCCCTTCTTCACATATCATGCCTTTTTTTTGAAGGTGCGTTAGAAACGCTTCCTTCTCCCTTCCACTGCAACCACCCCCAGCGTTCACTCATCATGCCCCTATGGAAATCCCAGCCTCTCTCGTACAGCGGACGATTAACCTTGGATGCGACACCACCAGTTCGCTTTTAGACGACTAATAAGCTGATAGCTATTGAATGGTCGTAATCGAATGGAATACCTGCCCCAAATAAACATTCAACAACAAACATGTCCAGAAATCTAACGGGGATTCGAATCCACGATGCGATCCGGTACCATGGGTTGGCGTCCTGCATTCGAGAAATCTAACCGGGATTCCGAATCCAACGAATGCGATTCCGGTACCATAAGGTTATGGCGTCCAGACATCGAGCTGCTGCTTCGTATTTGGTCGAAGCTGAAATGGAATTCACAATAAAATTCAACTTTGGATTTGAAAACAACTTTCAAAACAGCTGCTAGTAAAATTTTATGTAAACCGAGTAAACATCGAGGACAGCTTGACAAAATCGCGCGGCAACTGGTCCTTGCAAAAATGTCGCGCAATTTGGTTCACGCCATATAACCGGGGCCACCGCAAATGCTTCATCTCCAATGTCTGATCTTTTCTAGTCCTGCGATTCTTCATACTAGATTACCTGAAGTGGTTGAAGCTTCTCGTCAAAGGATTCGGCGACAAGGTAGGCGAACGAGCGTACGCCGAGTATGGTGTCCCGGTATCTTCGCAGTCTGAGAACGGCGAGTACGGTGCCGGTGAGAGCATCATTCCCGGTGACAGAAGGTCCTTACTACACACATCTGATGCTCCATCGTCGAGATCAAAACTAAAATAATCAATCAATGAAAGATTTTTTTAAACAACGAATTTCAAAACCACTGACCTGCTTTTGTGATTTTCACGGAAAACCATCCAGGGAGCCAAATTCGCCGACGTGACGCTGATCGAAGACCGAGGGCTCGAGCCTAGATCGGATGTCGCGTAGTTTGACATCGGTGACAGCTTACCGTACTCGTAGCCGGAACTCAGCTGAACATGAATTAGATGGAGTTGGATCAACATTTCAGAGCTATCACATAAATATTTTCAGGTGAGGTTCCCACAACAACCAGACTACACCAAGCCACACGGAAGCCCATGTTCCTCTCTCTATGGTGCGGATCACCTCCTTGCATGAGTGCGGTCGCGACGCGGCTTGGATAGAAAGATGTTGGTGGAAGCTTCAATATCCATTCAAATAAATGAACGAGCACTCTCAATTGAGCTCATATACTAATGCGAGCATAATGTAGCCTGCAGCATGATGTACATAGCTTGAGAAATCTTCAGAAGCAAATTCGAAACGCAACACCAACAAAAAAGTGATTCCAGCGATCGCAACGGGAGACGTTCAGTTCTCCTCTTGGGGTCAGGTCACCAGAGCTGCGCGATCATTGAAGCTAAGGTTAAGCTTGGGTTTAGCTTAGGTTAGGCTTATGCTTACACATTGGCTTATGCTTAAGCCTATGATTGGGCCTAGGCTTAGTCCTAAGCTTGCTCCGAGCAAATGAGTGGTATCTCAATTTTAGCTGACCTGACCGAGGAGGAGAACTGCGCCGCACCCGGTCGCAGCCGCGCGCGTCTCAAGCAGCCTCATCTCAAATATTCAAAGGGGTATTCAGCCCAGCAGCGAGGCAGAGTTAAGCAATCAATCTGTCAAAACATTAACAAGAGTAATAAGTTTCAATCGTAGCTAGTACCAAATTTATGCGATGCATGGCGTCCTCAGTGAGCGGAAATGGTCGTCGCAATCGTGGCGAAGTTGGCGAAGATGGCGCTGATGGACCTTGTTCACAGATCAATGGAGGTGACTGTAAAGCGAACAAGTTAAATTATAGAAAAAAGTTCTGAACAGAGAATCAAGCACATCTAACAGCAATTCGTATTCCGAAGACGCAAAACAGGTTGTTGTGGACCTGCTAGGTCGCGAAAGCGTAGGTATAGAAAATACCTAGGTACTTTCCACATCCAAGGTTTATGAATTATGAGACTCCCAAAACAGACTTATAACCCCAGAGTTCCACTAGTAGAGCTGGCTCAACTTGCCATTTACTCCGCATGCTTTTTTGTTCAAACGCAGGGCAAGCAAGCAATTACGGTTTTGTCTACGATAACTATGAATTCGTATTTGGGTGATATGACAATTGTGCTTGTCACTATTTTTCACGTACGCTGGGGAGTAACTCTCGTAAACAAAATAAATAAATAAAATAAATAACAAATAAAGAAAGTAATAGACTTATAATTCCATCGACTCGCCGAGTGCCTTGGCAGATTGATACAATCTGATTAATAGAAAGAAAATTGCCGAGCTGGCATGATCGGTTCTTCATCGGACTCAATCACGCGAACTGCGCATGCGTATCACGGCCACGTTAGTATGGAGATGCGCAGTTTGGGTTACGCCGGACAGAAGGCCCGGCGTGACGGCAAGAAGGCGCCGACTACCAGTTGCGCTGGACTCCGCCTTCTATGCGCGCGGGCTCCTGTCTCGGTACCCTTAGTGTTGCATAAGGTGCTAAGTCGGGTGAGAGGAAGAACACTGGCATTCCCGCAAAAACTGAACTGGGAAGGGGTTAAGGAAAGACTACGGGTGGAGGTATTTTTTTCTTATGCCCTTAGTTTATTATATAGGGAAGAAGGGAAGTTCGATTTAATCTCCAATAGCTCTTGTAACGAGAGCGGAAGATGAGAGCTAGCAAGTGCGCGCCTGGCTTACACACCGGGCACGTTAGTCTTTTATCCATACAGGGTCGACTGATTAATATTTAGACTTGTTTGGAAGGCGGAAAACACCGAAGTAGAGTGCACGACGCATCAAAAAGGGATCAATAAACTCCGAGTTTTTTCATACCCTTAAAAATTTGAAAACTAGAGTTTGGAGTGTCCGGAGGAGGCCGAAACGCAGTAAGTCAATGAAACAGCAAACGACCACCTGTCTGGATAGGATTTCCACTACATGACTCGTTTTTCATGCTAGTGCTCTGCCACGTGAAGCCCTCTACTTAAAGTTAAGGATACTTTGAAGCAGTCCTACTCAACGACAACTCGAAAGGTCAGAGCATCCTGCATTGATCAGTCCCTCTGGGAAGCGCCATGCTTTTTGTTTCCATTCAGAACTATTGACCCCATTCAAGGTGGGTGCGTAGCGTTTCTCCTCCTGGGGTCACCTAAAATTGAGACGCCGTTCATTCGCTCGGAGCAAGCTTAGGACTAAGCCTAGGCCCAATCATAGGCTTAGGCATAAGCCAATGTGTAAGCATAAGCCTTAACCTAAGTCTAAACCCAAACTTAACCTTAAGCTTCAATGATCGCGCAACTGTGGTGACCTGACCCCAGGAGGAGAAACGCACGTCTCCCCTTGAATGGTGTAAAACGAAGTGTGCGGTCCCAGGATAAGCAGTTCGACCTATTAAGTAAGTCCAGTACCAATTAGTACACCGTAGGAATAATAGCGATAGAAGACTTGTTAAGTAGGGCGTGTTCCGATCCGGAGTTGGTCCTCAGACCGTGCGCTTGGGAAGTGGGGCGCCACTTGTCCCCGCTATTATTCATGTTCTTTTACAAAAGAGTCAGACAATAACGAATCAAGTAGGAAGGTGTAGTAAATGGCAATGAAATCCAGACGCATACGGTCCAGTAAAACCTTTCCTATACTGACAATCCATCCAGCCCGCACCTCAGTCTAATGTGGGTCCAGGGCCCGTATGCATGTGAACAGGAACCCATTACTGATGCGTAAACTTTTCGGAATCGGGACATGTTTTGTCGGGTAGCGTGGCTGTGGGAAACTCATTTAGCGGTCCGTTAAGTCGCTGTAGGGAGTCGGTTAATGTTAAAAGTGGCATGTCAAGCGCGTTGGAAATTTTCCCAAACGCGAACTTCGTAGGGGTTGTGATTGTGCTGATGAACCCAGAAAATCCAAAAACGTTTTTGAAAAAAGTTACGGAAAATTGAATATTATTAATTATTAAGGTAAAATTCCGTGTGATAATAAGTCTGAAGAGAACGTATAGCTGAAGGACAAACAACGAGCTAGCAATTCCCTCTGCTGTCGTCACCTGATCAGGTGCCTGGAGGACGCTGAGGCTGCCCGAGAAATGAAATTTTGAAAGCTTCAGAGATCGCTCACCGATTTCGCCTTCCAAGTTCGAATCAGGCAAATTATAACTGGAAATTATGAGTGGTAAAAAGCGTGATTAGACGAAAAGGTCGAGAAAAAATGAAGAAGGAGCCGTCGTGGGTGAAGGAGGCGGTGGCGGCAGACAGATGGGGGCAGCAGCGTATGCTGCACCAACTGTCGCCATTGACGTTGCACTTGACACAAGCACGAGTCATCGGTTTTCGGATTACGGGCTCAGAGAAAAAGAAGTCAAAGAAACTAAGGAAATATCAGAGTGATCGATAATTGAACGGTTTCGAACGATGGGTAAGGCGCGCTTTCCTGAAGGGCTGGAAGGAGTGTCTCCAAGAAAACGCTCTTCCGGATAACAAGAATGCTAGGTTGTGAACAAAAGTTTCGCCCGGACGGGACTCAAACCGCACCTTTTGCTTACCGGACAAGTGCGCCTTACAAGTTACGCTACCGGGACAGCATTCCATCCCAACTTCGCAGGTTTTTTGCACGAAATACATAACGATAAATGTGGGGACAAGCACTACTCGACGCTACTTTCGCCACATTACGCATTCCTGCGCCCAAAAGGGACAAGATGCATCCGGATCAGTCTGGGGGAGCAGCTGAGGTTGCCCGTGAACGTTTTTCTAGGCATGACTGACTTTTTTTTCCGCTGGATTTCGTAGCTCCCTCTTGGAAAAGGGCAACTAGCTTGCAGATCCAGCACTGCATTTTGGCGATAAGAACGAGCGCAGAGTATAAAGCTCTGGACGGTTAATCAGCATTCGCTGAGATGAGCCTATGCTTCTACTTTTTACCGCGAGCTTTGGTACAGTGTATGTCGTTTTGGCCTACAAAATGACCTTCACGGGGTCAACCAATGTGAAAGTCGTGTTCCTTTTCTAGGCAAGTATGCGTCAAATTTCGCCCCAGGGAGAGTTTGACGCTTACAGGCTTGGGCGGGATGCACACCAAAATTTAACCCCCGGGCTGTGTGCATGATACTCGATGATTTGCCGCAGCACCTCGCACGCCATGCTGCCCAAAAGGTATACTTGTTAACACATTCACGACGACGCCCCTTTTCCACTTTTCGGTCGCGTGGGACGGACGCGATTTTGTGGGCGCCGCCGCCTCACCACATAACCGCAGATTTTGTTTTGTAAATGAACAAAAACATGAATGTCACAAAATAATTTCTGCAATGTCCAATGCGTAAAGATTATCTAAACATATAACAGTAGGATTTCGATCACGACAAATAGTGGTTACGAAAAGAGAGCATTTATTCACTTTCCCCGTGAAGGAATTTAAAAGCATTTTACACTCGATTACGAGGTTTGCCCACCTATCTGTCCATTCCTAGCGCCTGGCAAAGCGATTATCAGTTGGCAGCCCATATGGGCGGCTCGGGCGTGAACGTGTTAAAGGAATCTTGCGCGGAAAAATCATGATTCTATTTCAGCCATAAATCACTGGCTTGAGACTCATTATCCACGATAATAGTGAAAAGAACTGAAGTATTGCTTTCGTTTTGATTAGAAATTCGAAAACTCGAAAAGGCTGCTACGCGTTCGAATTGCCCACGGACGTCTTTCACGAATGCTGGCGACGGGGATGCTCAAACTTGGTTCTTGGAGTGCATTCACTAGAAGCTCTTTCTGGCCTTCTGCTTCGTTGCATTCACATCTTACACTTCTACTCCATCCTATTCCATCGATCGATTTGTCTCCACTCTCCGAAATCGCGCGCTTTAACCCGATTCTCTCATTGCGTCGCCTGGTACGTAGCCGGCCAAACGCCGTCTTCTTTCCATGCCTCGCCTGGCTCTGCCTCCTGGTCCTTCGATGGTCCATAACGTGTAGTTTTTGTACGTTTGTTTCTCTTCAGAAACCGAATCTTCATGCGTGAAACTTTGTGTGCTATTTCCAGTGATCACAACTGACATATTCATGTTAGGAAAGAGTGCAAGAATTTTCCGCGCAAGATTCCTTTAAGAACACCGCTCAGGCCCCCCTTCCCATTGCTCGTGCTCAATCCCAAAATGCGATCACCCCCCCCCCCTTCCCAAAATCACAAAGTCATTTTTCATGTTTGTTTCATCTCAGCATCAACTGACCACCTTACCTCGATTCTTGATGCGCTGCCCTCTCATCGTAAACTCCGACTTCAAGTAACCAAATCTGTATATGTGCTAATTAACTATATGCCAGTTGTTGAAGGGTGGCGAATGCCCAGCTTTACGATGAATCCACCTTAGAAATAGCCAGTTCGATGTTTACCATTACGCTTCATGGTTCCCTTACTCATTAGTTTTTCTCAGGCCATTAACATTTCGTGTGTTGACTATCCTACTTCGAAATGAACCAAAGCTACATGTCTTCCTACGTATCCAGTTTTCAGTGTTGTAAATCATTTATATGTGTAAGCGTTTAAAATGCTGCGTTATGGGCGAAACCCTCCACACCCCCCCCCCCCCCCACCCGGGACCAAACTGAATTACCGGACCAGTATGTTACCAGCTACACTGATTAAGCACCATTTCACCCTACTGGGCTCTAATAATATATTTAGTTGTAAGTTTAAAAGCTGCGGCTTCAAAACAGCAGTTGACAAACAAAACCGAACATTTGGTTTTATTCTGGAGGTTTGGATAAAGCAATTCTTGTTTAGTTCCGTTTTCATATGAACGAAGTGTGGAGCTCTTTTCTCCGAAAATTAGGTGTACTGTAGATCGAAAAATCATTGATTCACCAAAACACCCCTCCCCTTTATTAATGCCGCATCGTAACTTCTTGTATTAAGTAAAAAAAACTGGTTTTTATTGGAACTTTGCTGATTGGAATAAATGAGTTTTCAGTACCTTGAGCATTCTTCTCGTATCGTCATAACCTTTTGATTCGTTGTTTCCTGGAATGACGAGCACCGGCGGACGGTTCACCATTGACGGACCGGGAGTAGCAGCCGTCTCTGAAAAATCCGTGGGAGTTCATCCGGTAAAATGGTCAAAATTCGAAGCTAGAAAAAGTTGCTGTGTGGGTTCATGAGTGCAAAAAAGGGATCAGGATTTTCGTGCTCATGGGCGTGAACGTCGAAGTGTGCACGAATGTGGATCAGACTAATGGTAGCCCTCCTGTCACTCCTCAACCTAATCTATCAATCTTGAGAAACCGTTGACCCATAGATAAAAAATTGTAATATTGTACAACCAGGGATCTCATCCAGTATGGAGGGGCACGTGGCGCGACAGTTTATATCGCCTAAGCAACGCGTTTATACAGGAAAGAAGCTCGAAGTGGGTGACAAAGAGGAAGCGATTCACGCACCCCGAGGATTGTCTTCTCTTGCAGAATTAGGGTTTCTGTCTGAATATAGGACAACTGTCGCACCGCATGCCCCTCCATCTCCTCCCCTTATTGGACAAGACCCATGATCGGCAGGCCTGTTCGATCCCAGGGCTGCTGGGATATTATCAGTGCTGTCATATAACAAGAAAGAAAGTCTCACCGTGATAATCTTCCACGTTCAGGTGGTTGCTCATCCGTTGAGCGGCTTTTTTGAAGCAGTACACCGGAACCCAAAATTCAGTACACGCGCAGACAACTTTATCTGAAATCGATTTAGGCATAAGAATATTCGCTTAAAAGGTCCCTTTATGGAAAATTAATCGACAAGACTCGCGAAACTAGCGAATGCTTAATACTTTGTTGAGGTGGAATCGGATGTGCTGCGCCATCTCAATTTTCTTAAAGGAATCTTCCACGGACCATGGACCAGTGGGCGGGACCGGAAGTGGTTTTGCGACGAAATGCATGGTAGGTACGGATCCACGTTCATGGGAAGGTTTGAAGTGAATCCTGTTCACGTTCGTGCGTTCGACACGTGGATCCGTACCTACCATGCATTTCGTCACAAAAACTTCCGGTCCCGCCCACTGGTCCATGGTCCGTGGAAGATTCCTTAAAGTATCAATATGAGTATTAAAAGCACACGCTATTAAAGAGTGTATGTAGATGGTGGGGGTAAGAAAAAACCGTAGATGCTACATGGCCCACCTCGGGAGAAGAAAATTGCGGAGAAGATGAAAAATAAGGAGTGCCCTTTTTCAGTTCATCTTTGGGCATAGTGCAAGTTTACGTGAAAAGAAATCGTTGGAGTGAGGGAGCAGACGTTGGGAAGAAGAAAGAGCATAGAGACGAGCAAGACGCAGACGCCGACCGTGAAGTCAAGCCCAATGCGAAGTCATGGGCTCCATGAAAGATAGATTAGGGAAACATCAGTGACTGAGTCCCTCATGCGGAACTTACCAGAACAATGCTGAAATATGGCAAAACCATTCGCCCAGATAGGAACTGGTACTGTGAGGAAGGTTCAATTCCAGCGTGGGTCGAAGAGTTGTGCTGAAATCCAGCATGTCTTGTGACACCGATTCAGTAGCACCAGCTAGAAATCTAAGCATCGAAAAGATCTTTATGGGGTTACAATTAATATTTACCATACGTCGCATATTGACAGACATCTCAGCTTCAGCCCCCGCCGTCGCAATAGCGTTTTTTCAAAATTTTGCGGACGCCTCCTCCCCTCCCCCCAAGGGGGGCCTCACCACCATCTCATCATTGAGGAATTCCCCATATGACTCCCCCTTCCCCTGATCACCACCCTTCCCTCCATTATTATTATTTCACATTTAGTTCTAGAACCAATCGTCACACCCCATCTCCGCCCACTTTTTCCTACAAAGAAACACATCAGAAGAATCGGCAAATGACCTATTTCTCTCTTTTTCACGCTTGTTTCCTTGAGGTATCGCCAAAGACATGAGAACTCGTCAAAAACAATCCCTCTCCCACACTCACAACATAATCGTTTCAGCTTCGATGAATACCGCTCTCATTCTACTTTACCAAAGGATGGTTGGCTGACTTTGACCAGCCCCACATACGACACCCCCCTCTCCCAAAAACCACATCGTTCGTGTAGTCCGAACGCGACGGTTGACCCTGCTCAGCTTTCCTCCCCAGCCCTTTCCTTTCTACTTCGTCTGACCTCCCACTCTGCTCGCCCCTGCTCATTTGTTTACCTTTTCGACTTCTTTTTCAAATTTCCCTTAACTTATTCTAACGAAAATGCCTCACTCATGCATGCGGCCCTGGATAGCAAGCATCGACGAAAAATGTTTCCCAAAATTTGCGCTTGATAGAGAAGTTCCTAATCGCTCCTAAAAGTACTGGTAATGTCAAAAGGATAGATGGTCCGAGCAATTTACGCTTACTGCTGAAGCCGTGCTGGAATCCTTCAACAAGGATTTCCTTATTATGGCATCGTAGGAGACGATTTTGGTTGAGTGGGAGGGGCAAAGCAGCTTAAAAGGGATGACAGAGACGTCATGAAAGAAATGAGAACGGACGTCACAAGAGTTACGATCAGAAAAACAGAAAGGCTCTTCTCCCGTCTGAGCAGCACGAGAAGCCAGTCGACATGAACATGTGAACGAAATGCTGTAGCTTGTGTACAATGATAACAGCACAAACGTGGCGTTTGTGAATTTTCTGGAATGCGCCACGCACTTGTCGGAGAGTCAAGGGAGGACGTTCTCTTATAATTGTCCTATGTAAACATGTAGAAGTGATGCTTCCATAGGCGAGTTGAAAATTCCAAACATTACGGGCAAGCTGTCAGTCCTTCAAAGAAAAAATGGCCCAGATCCGATGCATAGGCCCTGCGAATAGAAGCACGGCTAACTATTGTACCATACCCACCGCAAAGCTACTCGATGAAATGCTCGTTCCCACAAAACTCTTCCTATTATGATCCGATTCGAAAAAATCTGGAAAAAGGTGTAAGCTATATCAAAAATCTTGAATCTTTTTTTCTGCTGGTGAAAAGGAATAGACATGGCAGAGGTGCAGTGGCCAGAGGCGCCGCTTGCCCACGGCACACTCGAGGGTCTTTGCCGCATAGAATCTCGCTCAAGCCGTCTAGGCTTACCTCTCCGGCGGTTACTAGTTGATATGGAATGGAAGTGAAAATACGAAACAAATTAATTTTTCAGCGCCCAGTCGCAAAGTTACTTTGTATGTGATGTCGCCTTTGACACACGACGAGAATGACGTGCATGCGCGTCACACCGTCCCACGGATCAGGCTCATTTTGTTCAATTTATTTGGCATATTTTATATTCTGAAACGGTCTGCATGCATTATCTCAACCGAAAACAGTGAACCAATTACCAATAAGGGGCAAAATAGAGTAATGACGATTGCGGGAAAAAAACAAGAAGGTTCTGGACCCACACGCGCAACAGGGCTGTCGTCAATGTGTTAAAAGCCACTACTACTCTGCACGGATAGAATACGTATTGATAAAGGTGTTGATGAAGGATAAGGATAAAGCATTTGCCGTTGATCAATCCCTTTTTGGGATGCGGCACGCATTCTACTTCCATTTGTACATTCGTAGTGGCGTTTGAATGCGATGTGGCCTATACAATGACTTGCGGGGGCCAGCCGATGTACAACTCAGTGTTCTT
>MU871384.1:992-16656 GCA_036418205.1 Ostertagia ostertagi
GTTGGACAAAGTCCAAAGTTTTGAATAAATTAAAAACTAGAGTTCGTCTGCTAACTGTGTTTGAATTCAAGCCAAGTGTCCTTAGATTTTTTGTAGATTGCACTTACTTCCCCTAGTGTTAGCTTTTCCTTAGCAGTGTACAGTACATAATAAGGGGGGGGGGGGTCGTATGGAGACTCTCGAAGAGGGGGGGGTCGTAAAAATTTTGAAATCGGTCCAACGTGACGGTTGACCCTGGTGGGGGCTTCTTGCAGATTTAGAGCCACTGTCCTGGCGAAGCCCTCCATCAGTTAACCGATTCGAAAATCAGAAGGAAAGTAGTAGCTTCAGTCTGGAGCGTACGGTAGTCCTCTTTGAGCTATACGGCGATGGCAAATAACATAACATCCCGAAGACGGTGAGGGCAGTGAAAAACGACTTGCTTTCTCTTATGGCGGGATATCTGAGGTATATTTTGCCGCAAAACTTTCATCACCCTTTGCACCGCCTTCAAGCGCGAGGAAGCCTACTGTAATCGCCTGAAGCTGCTAATTTCCTGCTGATTTCTTCAATCGGTTCCCTGAAGGATAGCTTCTCAGGGAGTAGCATATAAATGTGCGGCACCCTGTGCCACGAAATTCGTTGATGTGCGCCATGGGGAAAATAAGTTTTTTTTCGGTGTGTTCCCCCTACAATATTCTGACACTTCAGAAAGCAGAATTCAGGGAAAGCATTATCCCTAAAACGTGCAAGTACCGAATGCCACCACTCGGTGAGCGCCATGCGTTCCTAAATGGGTTAAAAGGTGCTCAGCCAACAGCTTGTCTACCTTTAGCCATTTTGAGACGACCTTTCTGCGTATCAATCTTGTTCACACCTCTTGCTCCTCAAGCTCTTCTTTTGTATGCCTCACAATACGCCCATTTTGATTTTTGAAGAGTCAGATAGGTCACCTGTAGTTTTCTGAAACAAAATACCTTCTGCTTATCATTGATGAAACTAGTGCAAATACTTCAGGTGCCATGTGAATCGACGCTACCTCAATAAGGGGGGGGGGGGCGTTTTGTTGCAGTGCATCCTAGGCCCTCAAAACCACGCAGACATTTCTATCGTGTAAGAAAAAGAAGTAAAATGAAAGACGAAGAATAGAAGCAACAAGGCTCATCCAGCAGATTACTCAAAAACATTTCGCAAATGTGGGATTCGACAAACGCCATAGGATGGCACGGAGCCGTTTACGCCCGCCCCACCCTCAAAATCCCCCCTCTCATTACCGCTCCACCCTACTTCCCCCCCCCTGAAAAAAAGACGGACCCATTTTCTGGTACCCCCCAAGGCCTTCACACCCACACAACTACCCACCGGGGCGTTGGTAAAATTCCCCCCACGATTGCTCAAATACATACGCTTAAATCGTCTTCAGCGATGTTGGAGAGCTTTTCGCCCCAAACGGCGCTTTTTTGCATCTCGGATTAGGGAATCATTCCCCGTGGACTGCCAGAAAGGCCCTGGCCATTTTCGCAGAGCTGCACCAGTGAAGGCCAAATGGTGAGAACAGGCCCGAGTTCAATACCACCTCCGTGTGACAAAGTTTTTTTGTGCATTTTTGTAAACCCTTCCAGGAATTGCTCCTTAGCGCCAGCTCCGAACAATAGTGTGTAGCCATACAGAATCGAGAACCCTTGCTAGGATATCCATACTTCACTCCAAAAACTCCAAAAATGTATTATGAAAATCAACCACTTCAGCTAAATTTTTCCATCTTTTTTCGGCTTCAAGGAAGCAGCCTTCGTATTGAATTTGAGCCAGTGCATAACATGCGAAAAACCGTTGTAGGAAAACCGCTCTACACCTGAAAAAGAAAACTTACATTTTTCTGATCATATCCTTTCGAAGATGGACCTGCACGGTCTTGGCGTTTGATTGAGTATCGTAATTTTTATAACAACAGATACCATATCTCACTCGTTCTTCATTCCTTTCATTTCATTCCCTTCATTTTTATTAGAACTCGATTCCCTTATTTATCGTTAATGATTTTATTCTTATTTGTTTATTTTGTCGCTTCACTGCTTTATCCTTTATTCCATTCTGCTTTCCTTTTTCTTTTTCGTGGCACTCTCGTTGTGCCAGGGTGTATTTTTGAATTCTATACTTCGAGCCAATATGCTGAACTAGTTTAGCATGGCCAAATCCATGTACAAAACTAATACTTCATTTGGAGAGTGGTGGACTTTGCATGGACTGTTATGTGATCCTAATGCAGCAGTTATCGCTGATGTATCGTTAGACTAGTGTTCATGCCACATTCTCACGGAACAGGTTCTGCGCGTCCGCGCACAGGGAAAAACGTTTTCTCAGTGGCCAGTGGCGAATCAAATGTCCTGGTCTTCACTCTGACTAATCATCTTGGGAATATTTGAGGCAGTATCAACCAGGAAATCTCTTTTCGGTACTGAAGACGCTGAGTTAGCATAGCTCAGGTACCGTTCCAAGCGTCACTTCCTGATGGGGCTCGCGCAAGTCCGCTAAATTTCTTTCTAACAAATTATTTCCTCTTCCTCTCAAATGCTCTATCTTGATGAAGTATAAGATACACCCTGTTGGCTCTACCCCTTGGCAGCTTGCTATTCGAATAGATTGCTCAATTTGCATTGCTACCCTTCTTTGCCCATGGCTACTTCGTTACGGGCGCGAATTCATCCTTCATGTTTTGTTCTTGGTTTTGGGGCATTTTTTACTTTTTTTTTTAACCTTTCACTTATTCAAAACATCCCTATGGCCACATTCTTGGTTGGCCCGTTCTTTTTTCTGGCTATGGAATAACTTGGTGAGGTCGCCTGCAGACGGTTTGATGCCTCCCCCAATATCACTTCGCTCTCTCTTTCAGGTGCTTTATGAATGTTGAGAGTTGTCTCCCGGTTCTGATGCAATGAGAAAATTCTTCTGAAGTAGTTTATTGCCAACTATATAAATTATGCTCATTCAACGCTTTTTCCTCCCTTCCCTACTGAAGAGCACGGAGGGAGGGGTTTTTTCCAGTTTGGCTTCCGTCTAAGGGCACGTGCGAAACGGAAGTCGAAACAATCTTTGATTAAATCCCCTAAATTCTGAGTTATTTGACCTTGTTTTTTTGTTTGTTAACTGCTGTTTTTGGCCGCAGTTCGCCTTGCGAATGTTTCACAAGAATGCTGGGTTGTGAACAAAACTTTCGCCCCAGGCGGGACTAGAACCCGCACCTCTCGCTTTCCGGGCAAGTGCGCTACCAGTTACGCTACCGGGGCACCATTTCATTCCAACTCAGCTTTTCATGGTATACTTACCATAGCTTGTTCCAGCACTCTCACATATAACGTGTTGCTCTTACCCGGAAAGCGAGAGGTGCGAGTTCCCTTCCCGCCTAGGGCAAAAGTTTGTTCACAACCCAGCATTCTCCTGAGTTCTACGTTTTGACTCGAACTAAGCATTCAAGAGATGAAGCCTTCGATTGTTTCTCTCCTGAATTGATTGGGGAAAATGTGCGAATTTACTGCGTTAATCAAGATACATTTCCATCCTGAATAGAACTTTTAAACCGCCCCTCGATTTTTTTCTATTGATCCACAGCCTTTCAAACTCCTCAACTGCCAAAAACGTCCCTCACAAGTTGAATCTCAAAAAAAAAACACTGAATTACTCAATGTCAGTTTCATTCTATGAGTACTATTCCTTGTCCCTTTATATGGGTAGCAGATGTTACCTGCTATTACGAGCTGCATTTCATCTGTGAAGAGACGTGGAAAGACTCGTTCCTCTTTCTTACCATTCGATTTCCAATTGTCCTCGTTCTTTTACTCTTCGTTTCTGTTCCGTTCTCCGTTCGCTCATTGTCGTCCTTCGAAATGGTGAACGAAATTGAGCGTTTTCCACTGGAATGTTCACGACGACTTCTATAGGCAAATTCTTCTTTTTTCCATTTTCTCCTTTTGTATTGTATTATTTCAAAGCATTTTACATTCATCCCGACTATCTATGATATTTTGGTTGTTTTATTTTTGATCACAAGTACCGCTTGTTTTGAAAAGTGCTATTTTTGTTGGTCTTGGTTAATTTATGCCGTTGTTGACTCTTTCTAACTTGAACGTTTCCCCAATACAATACCTGGCAAGACATTGCATAGTAGAAAGTGAATCATTCGATTGCACTTTTATCGCTTTTTCCTTCCTCATGAAAGGGCTTGGGCGATGTGGCGCTGAACATAGGAACAGGCACCGTTCCACGGTTTCACGTTGCGCGGTTCGCTGGATCGAAATCGACCAAATAGCTTCTTCTTCTCCTCTAGGGCTTGTGGCAAACTTGTTTGAGGATGACGATAATGTGTCGAGTACCTGCTGGCTTCATAAAGGTGGAATATAGAAGAATGAATGGTGAATAAGTCGGATATTCTGGAAAAACACAGAAATTTACTTGTATCAAATTTCTGGATATTCTGTGAAAGTCTCTAGCCACCGACCATCGATACTAAGCGACATGCTAGTGCTTTTTTCTTCGTTCCATATTGATACGCAACAAATTAATCCACCGAAGAGATTAAAAGGATAAATGGTTGGGATAGTACGGCCAAATTCACCTATGATAGCGTGATAGAAGCGCCTCCCGATTCCGCAACACCGTTGCCCTGTCTTCAACCGTTATTCTGGACCTGTTTCCTAGAAATTTTGGTACTTCCATGACTGTCTCGTTGCTAAAGGCCGTTCTGAAATTCACGCGAGCACATAGGTGGCAATTCAGGAATCCCCCTCCCCCATTTTGCGGCCTCGTCTCACATTAACTGGGATACGGGGATTTTTGAGAGATAAAAAAGCTAGAGCATTCGTCGTTGAGCAGCCTCTTGTGCGAAACGCCCCGTTTTGGAACTACTTCTGCTCTCAAAACCTTGGTGGCATTTTGAGTGGAGTATGGCCTAGCGGGGAAACGCCGATGGGCAAAGTATTTTTCCATCCCTCTAACAGATAGTCTGAAACCCAATCGGACGGTTCCGGAGAGATCAGAAGGCTCAATTCGGCGTGGACGAACGACAACATTGAGATTTCACCTCTCGAATCAATTGTGCGGTTGCTGTTACGTTATTTGCCACTTCTCTCCTTTCGGCCACCACACCTGGGCTTTACGCTAGACAACTAACTGCATTAGATTTTGATGAGCAGGAGAAAAAGTGGAAATTTTCTTAATGGTCCACTTTGGCATGGAGATCGTCAGGCAATTTGAAGCCATGATATTGGAAACTTGACTTCTTGGTCTTTGAACTAAAGTAAATACCCTACTGCTTTTAAAATTTTCGGGAACTATTTTTATCGAGTGGTTTCTATCCTTTTTGCTAGAATGCGCTTATAGGCGAACACAAGTTGATCACTACTAAACAAACCTCTGGTCTGTCCTTTGTTTGATGAACTGCTTAGGGTTGTCCGAGTCGTGTCCCGTCGGTCATGTCATTAGGATCTGGCTATATCTTTGAGCATCTTCCATTTTTTGCTTTGCTCATCAAGTGATTTTTATTCCAAGAATAAAATGAAGCTGCAATAATTGAAATCTTTCTTTAACTCTGGCTGATGTGCACTTCGTAATATTTGAAGTGACTTCAGCTCATTCATTAATCATCGAGAGCATGGACGCCTACATACGGCATTGAATTCAACAAATACTCGTTCAGTTCATTTCTTCTCGCTAAAATCTAAAAACATATTGTTGCTTCCCATCAATTCCTGGAGTAATCAGGATTTCCTTCGAACGAAGGAAAGAATTTCCGGCTTAGTTCAGACATTTGTTCACTTGTTTCATCCTTCATCTACTTCATATTCTTATTTCCTTTGCACTTCTCGCTTCTTTCTGTATTTCAATGCTTTATTTCTCTTGTTAATGTTTCGTTTTTGTGTTAAGATGTAACCTATGGATGCGCATTTTGCGTGTTCTCCTTCTTGAATGAGTGAACAATGAAAACTGAGTCTGAAGTGCTTCAGAACACGTTCTTTTACACTTCTGCTATTTCGTTCTTTTCCTTGTTTAATGCTTTTTCTTTGCGATGATCAAATCTTCGAAAAACCCTTTTTTTTTGAAAACTAGAACTACTCCAATAGCGGTAATGTTCTTCTCATTGAGCAGGGCCAGCACATTGACTCACACTTGAGCGAACTCGTTCAGGGAATGCATCGTTCTCTCCGTCAGATCACTGAGCTGGTATCATTTTGGTCTGAGAGGGTAAAAGAACTCTTTCTCTCTCTCTCATATTGACAGGCTCTCGCATATGAGATGTGTAGAACTATGTACATACTTGAATTCGATATTTTTATACCCCGTTGAATAGTGTGTGTTGCTGGCTCATTTTGAAGGACTGACAGAAGCGGCAGGTAGCTGAGCATCTTTTTTAGCTACCAGTATATTCTTTGACATCTATTTTTCCTTCCACACCTTTGATCTATTTATACTAGTTCAAGCTTCAGCTTCTTTTTTGAAGGTTGAACGCTTCTCGCCTTCGTGCACCATGAAGGAATTTCTCTATATCTACGATTTTTCCGTTTGTGGTAATGCACACTTGTTTTTTTTCTGTTAATTTTGAACTGCTCTTTGACCACACTTGAGTTCTGCCGTATTG
This sequence comes from Ostertagia ostertagi, assembly GCA_036418205.1. Taxonomy (NCBI): domain Eukaryota; kingdom Metazoa; phylum Nematoda; class Chromadorea; order Rhabditida; family Trichostrongylidae; genus Ostertagia; species Ostertagia ostertagi. The sequence goes on from MU871384.1 coordinate 7,600, forward strand.
TTTTCCATTTTTCCAATCTGAGTTTTGTTTCCTTCCTTCTTAAAGCCACATTTTGCGATTACCCGTTGGGTGTGTTACGCTCATGGAGATAAAAGATCGTATAACCAAAATGGATCACCAATTGAGGGAAGGAAAACCTTCAAAAACACTGAAAATAGGCGATTCCATATCGGGCTGTGAATATCCATGAGATTGCACGAGGCATACACTTTTATATGTAGAGAATGAGTGCCGAGGCTCAAAAGATTCGAGAACGAGAGAGTATGGGAACTAGCAATACGAAGACTCGAAAACATTCGTAATGAGGAGTGACTGGGAATCAGAAGGGCCTCCGACCATTGCTACATGCTTTCAAATTGCGAATACTCTGCGCTTGCAGAACCACCTACTTTACCATGAGAAGATTGCGCAAGTGAATAGGCCTCTATTGGTCTTTTCCGAGTCCCCCTTCTCCTTCTCTCCCTTGCGCTGAAGCTATGTAGCTACCATCTTATTGATACCAACTCCTAATTTTCCTCTATTAAGGGATGATCAAATTATCTATCTCGACTTGTCGGGCGGAAGTGGTGTAGTGGCAAGTGGCACGCTTACCACGCGAGCGGTCCGGGGATCAAATCCTGGGTCGTGAGTCGCCCGGGCCAACCAAGCCTTCCATCCCTGCCGGGTCGGGTGAATTGGTACCAGACTTGCCTGGATAAAAACGCGGTTAACTTGTACAATCGGTCTGGAGTACTCGTCACTCTAAAATGGGCACATGGTTAAATTCAGAAATGCCTAGTCAATTTAAGCATGGAAACAATTGCGCCCCATTTCCTGACAATTCACTTTATTTTAGGTGAGCTTCGAATAGAAGGGCGGCTTTCGGCCAGAACTTTGCAACTTATTATTAAGACCTCGTCACATGAGCGCTACTCGTGAGCATCGATTTCAGTTCTTCCATCGAGAATTTCGGCAACTGCGAGAGTCGCACAAATCGCGGGAGAGGCCGATTTATCACCAAAAATAAGACATTTCTAGGCACTGGGGTGAAGAACTTCGCTTAGAATCAAAAAGCCCACCTCAGGATTGCAGACTGGTATGGTTCCGCGCACAGAACCAGTGGACAGCACTGTGTGCGAAGTGAGCTGGCAGTAAAAAAGAGGAGGAAAGAGTCCTTAGAAACCCTGAATTTAACGGTTCAATCGGTCTCTCGATCCCCTTGCGCTAAGGCAATAAAAGGCTGAGCACGGAGGAGAGAGGTCAGGCGGTAGAGCACAACGAATGAGAGAGTGCCAGACATACAGCCAGTACAATAGTCAGGCAAACACCGAAGGCGCGGTCGAAGCGCGTGTTTCAAGGACCTAGCGCCGCGCTGCACCCCTTGAGGCGAGAAGAGTGAACATCATGCAACGTTTGTGGACTGAATCCAGTCCACTATGTAGAAGGACCGCGACCTGGGTTAAGCCCTTGGAGGTTTAGTCCACGATAAGGACGAATGGTGAAACTCATCTAGAAGAGCTACTGGCGAACCCTAAGACCGCATACCGACATGCAATTCGCGGCGGAGGATATGCCTCCCAGCGATCTAGCATGACCCTCCCCGCGGCGCTATCGATGCGGCACGCCCACTGCCTGGCTAATCGTTCGCCGTAGGTCTCTAGCCATTTAACAGAGAGAGAGAGCGCTAGCGCTGAAGACAGAAGAGCCGACAAGAGCCGCATCAATGCGGTAATCAACGGATAAGAGAGGTGTACCATTTCTCGGGTTTGTTTCTCATGGATTTTTCTTCATCCTGGCACCTGACCACTTCCACCTTACTTTAAATGAGCTACCTCGTGAAAACGCCTTTGACGGAAACGGCAAATGCAGTTTCTGAAAACGTAAACGCACGCATTCTGCTCTTCCAAATGATTAGCGGCTTGGGTGCTGGAGGCTGTCAGAGTACTTTGCTTCATTAGAAGCCGCTGTTTTTGTGTTGAACATATTTACTGCCCTGTGAACAATTTAATGGTAATTAATGGCTAAACGACTGAATAAAAGCTGAAATAAATTCTTATCATTACGTCTCTTTGGCGTCCATTTTTAATCACCGCTCAGCTCTTGCTTATGACCGTTGCCCAAAACCCTAGATAAAGTGCTGGTTGATGCGTTGTCTCCTCTTTTGATCGTGTGGGAGCGGTGACCACTTTTCATTTCTGCGGTCCTACTGCTCTGGCCGCGAGCACCGCTTTTGTCACTGGAAATCCTAGACCGTTGTCACTGGAAATGCCATAACCCTGGACACTGATTCCCTCCTCTTGGGCCACTTTCCCACATCTATTCCATTTTATCAACTGATTTCCTCATAGTAATTGCAAGTTTTATAGATTACTAGGCCCCTCCTTTCCTACTAATAAGCTCCCACTAATTGTAGTGCCAGATTTTAACGACCAATAAATTCCTAGTTAAGGCGACTTGAATAGTTACAATGAAGCTAAAACAACGTGAATATTAGTTTTTCCAGAAATAATGTCAATTTTTGACCCCTATTCCAAAAAAGACACACTCAGCTCCGCGCAAACATTCTCAGTCAAATAAAAATCACAACCATCTCCTACCCATCTTCTTGAATAAGGATCCTATGCAATCGTTCCTCTTACAAGTCTGGAGTTCTGGAGTCGATGAAGTCGCTGAAGTCAGTCTCCATCTGAGCTTGATTGCTGAAGCATTTCTCTCAGAAGTTGTGATGGCTTCATCAAGAAGTGGTATCCTATGAGAGAGAGGTCCGACAAAGACATGGCCTCGCATTCCGACGTGTTCAGGTTTTGGTAGGCTGCCCTGCGGCTTGCGACAGCGCATTGCTGAGGGGGGGGGATGGGAGGTAAGCCGTTCGCTCTCTTCCAGGTCGGGTTGGGTCAGTGGTTGAGGTTTCTGATGTATGTAGTCCAACTTCTTTTTATCCTCTGCCGTTACCGTTCCAAGGAGCCGTCGTGAATGAGGCCTAAAGGAGACCACCATCCACTAAGCATGACCTTCAATCGGTATATTTTTGATTTGAGAGATGGTTCCACTTGATGCAGCGCAACCAGTCGATTCTAGCCGTACTTTACAAAACTATCGAAATGGATCGTTTCTGTTGCGCAAAAGAAGTGCCGACAACAGCTCACACCCCTCCACTGCTGCATGTCCAACTCGTAGAAAATGTTGCTCCACCTTTCTTGGCTTTCCAGCTCTTAACACTGCACCTAGGCACCCTCTAGCTTTTGCACAGCAGTACGCGTGTTGTTTTCTATCAGCTCCTTTAACTATTTAGACTAATCGATCGCAGAACTACATACATAAGGCCTTTCCTAGTCCTGGTGATCGAATGCGCCACGGCGGATCTTCTCGAAGCAGAAGCGAAGTTCCTTCTACTGCTTTCTTGGCTCCATATCACATTTATGTTCGTATTTTTGCTGCACTTTAATTGAACTCGAATTTGTAGAAGTAGAGTAGCCAAACTCGCTGGTTTGAGGTTTCATTTTTAGTTGAAAATTTGCCAAAAATTTAAGCGCTGCTAACATGCAGATAAAGGAAGTGGTAGCATGTGGAAGGTCCTCCCACATTCTGCCAGAAGGCGATATTCGCCTGCGAGTTTGCTGCCAAAATGGCACAGAAGAAGCAGGGTCGTAAGGCTGACAAAAAATTTCCGAAAATCCCGAAAAAAAAAAGATTTCAAATTGGGTTAAACCTAATGAAAAAAATATATTGTAGTCGACGAGTGTTGATGTAAATAGTTGTTTCTATACCCAGCATTGTAACTGTTTGACTGGCGGATTGGACGATCCTTAACTGTACCCGAGATTACGATCCGGAGCTCATGGACGAAGAATTTGCGCGGTAGGAGTACCGATATCCATGATCACTCATCCCTTCGATGATAAGGCTGAATGGGGGCGGAGTTTTCGTTTATATGAGTAACCCATTCAAATTAACCTAGGGATGGTGAGTGGTGCACGAAAGAAGGAAAACCATGAGAAACGGCCCAGAACCCGAGAAATGGGACCCCTTCCTTGCCCGTTGATTTCCGCATTGATGCGACTCTCATCGGTGCTGCCCTCTTCAACGCTAACGCTCTCTCTGCTAACGGCTAGAGACCTGCGGCGAGTGGTTAGCCGGTCGGTTATCGTGCCTCGTCATTAGCGCCGCGGGGACGACTACACTAGGTTGCAGGGGCGCTATCGACGATTGCTGTGAATTGCGAGTCGGTCCGCATCGTTAGAGCCATGCACAAATTGCCGAATTTCCCTTGGCTTTCAACGGTTTATGAAAATTTTCCCCTAGCAGCGATCATGATGCCCATTCATTTCTGTATACAGCTGCATGGCCGGAGCCATACTTTCTGAATCCAGCGAATTGCAGGATACGAGCGATACGCCAGCGAATCGAGCGATCCCTTCCAAAATTCCAAAAACCTCCGAAATGTCAACGACACCCTTCTAATAGGGGATTCCTGATCTTTCGAAGAGCCTTTTTCGTTGCTGAACGGGTGAAAGTGGCCTTCCACTTCTAAATTATGAGTTCCGAGCGATAACGGAAGGCTCCTATAAATCGACTTTTGCCATCCCTTCTTCGAGCATGCCAATGTTCTTGGGCCAGTTTTGCTATTGTTAAATCACCTTAAAGGCACAACCGAGGCAGAGGTCGTGAACGCTTCCCTTCGGTCTGTAGATAGACCCTAAAGGACAATCACAAATGTGGCGTTCCCGTGCACGGAAACCAACCGACAAGAGCGCTTGGGCCTTGCAAAGTAAGCTGCTGAAGCTGCAATTTTTTCTTTATCAGGCTGTTGTCTGGCGCTCTCTCATCTGTAGCGCTCTCTCGCCTCATACTCTCCTCTCCGCGCTTAGTCTCTCATTCCCTTAGCACAGCCGATTAGGAAGGTGAGTGAGCCCTTAACCTGAGCGTTTTCGACGGATTCTTTTCCTTTTTTCTTTACTGCCGGCCCATTTCGCACCAATACATTCGCATTCGTGTGCAAGAGCCACACCAATGTGATCCTGGGGCATGCCTTTAAGATTACATATAATGGAGTCATATAGAGGGATGAAGTGTTAAAGTTCTTGGGTGAAGTCCAATGTAAAGGGTGGGCGAGTGCTGTACGATCCTTCAGTTTGAGTCATCGTGATCAGAAATTATTGGGTTTTTTCGCCCCATATTAACAGCTTATGGGTTGTTGTAGTCATTAAATGTGATAAGAAGGTAGTAAGCGTTTTTACTAGCGGCAAAAACGAAATTCCTAAGAAGTAATAAACACTTGAAGCGCAATTACGTCATTAAGGTAGCAATTTTTGGTCCTTCAAATGCATTTAAAAATGTTCTATCCAAGGGCATTTCTTCGTCATTTCAGTCAAAGCTAAAAAGTGTCTCGACCCGACCCGACCCGGTTTTGAAAGCCCATCTGCGACTTATTTGTTGGAGCAATCCAATCCATGTGAAATGTAGGCTGGTCCGCCATCGTGGAGGTAGTGCCAATTCTTTTTCTCATAACGAGCAAACGAAAAGCGCTAGGAGGCACCGTTGCTGCAGCATTCCGCCCACCGAAAATGTCTCCGCCTTCAAATGGACGTGATGTCCTTTGGAGTTTCTTTCCCTTTAGCTCTCTCGTTTCTATTTCAGTGCTTTTTCTTTTGGGTACCCCATAGGAAGTTTCACGCAGAAGAGGGAGGGCTAGAGTTAGGGTAGATGGCTGAGTAGGTCGCCTTCTCTAACCACTATCTACGCCGATCTACTTCACTATAGCCTATGTACTGAGTCGACGAAAGTCGCGAAAACTCACCCCTTGTCTCTTTTTGTCCTCCCCCTTGCCGCGGTAGACCTCCTGATAGGGTAATCTTCCTTTTGCCTTCTGCCTTTTTTCGATTGAGCCACACTATCCGCAACCTTCTACTGTGAGACTATCTCGCCTTCAAGAATTGGTAGCTGAAAAAATGGTGTTGGAATAAGCTATTAAATAATTAACCTGAAACTTCAAGTAATAACCAATTAGCCTTCATTGAGATACAATGGTGGGACAGTAAAGTTTGATAAAAGGATAAAGGATAAAGCATTTGCCGTTGATCAATCCCTTTTTGGGATGCGGCACGCATTCTACTTCCATTTGTACATTCGTAGTGGCGTTTGAATGCGATGTGGCCTATACAATGACTTGCGGGGGCCAGCCGATGTACAAGTCAGTGTTTATCCTCCCAGACAAGTCTGGTACCAATTAACCGACCCCGGAGGGATGGAAGGCTTGGTTGGCCCGGGCGACTCACGACCCAGGATTTGATCCCCGGACCGCTCGCGTGGTAAGCGTGCCACTTGCCACTACACCACTTCCGCCCTTGTCCAACCACGATAGCAAATCTCATCTCAGACATATTCGCCCCCCAGACTTTTGATCGCTGTTTTGTGTTGAACTTCGCTCAGTTTGTCCTTTTTGACTACTGTTCTCTCGATTAAAGGCGCATTTTTCACAATCCTGTCTTACTAGCGAAAATTTGTTGAGTTTTTGCTAATCGCTACGTAGTAATCTCAAATAGGCTGGGCCGCAGAGGTTTTCTGCTAGCCGCTTCGCCGCTAGATAGAATCACTCTGTCAGCCAAGATCGCAGACTACTACACCTGATTGGTATGCTAACGGATTCGAGTAAAATTACGCGTAAGAATCGCGGTTGTCAGGCGAACTAGAAAAAGGGCTGGACTGTCAATACACCTCGAACGAACTGTATTCAAGCCCTGTCGCTATAATTTTCATTTGAAATCGTCGGGAGTTTAAATACAAATCAATTCTGCATGGCCACATGCATTATAATATAATCTGTCTATGCTCACTATAATTTTTCCTATTTCTAACTTGTAAGTTTCCTAAAATTGGGCCCCTTTTTTTGAAAAATTACTAACGTTTCTGAAAGTTGTAGAAGGGGATTGTTTGGCGTGTTTGTATAATACGATCAGAACACTAACGTCTCTATAAGATATGTGCGCAACCGACTGAATTTCGACACATACATATGTAGCTGGAAAGAGGTAGACTAGCCCTAATAAGGGGAGTTCAGAAGTTCTGTTGGGTCGAAGGTCTCAAGAGGTGCTGTGACAAGTGGTGCTACTTCGCCCGCTCACGACTACGGCGATCAAGTCCATCAATCCCCAATGGGTTGCTCAGGCTAAATAAAAGCCTTTCTTTTCCGATGGCGCTTAATTGGTCACGCCTACATTAAGATCTTAGCGACATTTATAAAGGTCAATGCAATGTCACCACGATTCTGAATGTAAGTGGAATTCGTGGCGTATCACAAAAGGATTGATCAACATCGCATGCTCTATCCTTTATTTTGTTCTTTATCAGTTCGTAGTTGTTGTTGGGTTTGGTTTTCCTGAGGCGACTGCCCGCCCCCACCTTTTTTCTTGCGACTATCCCACCCGATCACTCGTTAATGGCTCGTCCTGCTTCTAACCTGAAGAAGTTGTGACAACTGTTGACAGAACCTTGAATCGTCGGCCAATCTCGCTATTCAGAAGGAATCAGCAACCTTTTCAGGCTCGCCCCTGTAAAAGTGTCCGCTAAGAGACCCGTGCGCGGCGAAAGAAGAGACGCAGACGCGGCAAAGGACGAGTCGCAGCGCATACTGTAGCGGTTACCAGGTCAAATGTAGTGTACCATACTACGTCTCATATCGCACAGCACGCGCTGCGACTCGTCCTTTGCCGCATCTGCGTCTCTTCCTTCGCCGCGCGACGAACCTCTTGGGGGACACACTGCTGTAAGAGTGCAACCAGCTTAGCACTGATTTTATTCGAGACTTCAGTATTGACTGTAGTGTCACCATTAAGCAATAGAAAAAATATTTGCTCATTTTTCTAAGCGATTAAACAATCCCATCGGCCACTGTATAAATACACATCGTCATTAAGCACTCACTTCTAATTTCTCAAATATTTATTTAATAGTTTAGCAAATTTTGGCTTAACAGCTACATGTCAACAGCCATTCGTAACTTGTACGTGAGTTAACAAAAAAAACCATTTGAAAACAGTGACATTCATTTCATGGCTATGGAGATTTTATTCTCTATTTCTGCCTTGAATTTTTTGAAATGCGCCATGTACTCTGTTTTCGCACAGAATACATTTTCACGCCGCGATCTCCATCATTCTTTTACGAGTCGCACTGAAACTTTCAAGCCACTTTCTTTTGAAATGGGTCCAGCACGGACTTTCAATGGGATGGTTTTGAGTCCTTTCCGAGATGCGCCACACATTCTGGTTCCATTCGGAGTCGTAGTGTCATTTGAATGTTGCGCTCCTGAGTAACTTGCGTGGTCGGCCAATGTACATATAACCCAGTGTTTTTGTCCTTCCAATAAATTATGTACCAATTTAATGAAGCCGGAGGCGTAATAAAACTCAGGCTGTTCAAGAAGTTTAGAGCGCCGGGATTTGAACTCGTAACTACTCTTATGCCAAGTGAACCACTTGCCACTACACCACCGTCGCTCCTATGATTATTGAATAGGAATGGATTGCTCGTTAATCTAACCAGAACTAGACCTGAGCCATTAAGTGTGATATTCGGTTGGGTACCAATGTACCCCAGCGAGTGACACTGAGCCCTTACACTTTTACCTTTCCATTCTTAGTTTTTAACCCTCGTGCCTGTCCAGGTCTCTAAGAACCAGAGGTCGTCATACATCTTCCGTTGACTTTTAATTCGCACTACTTATAAAAATCAGGAGCCAAACTGAGCCCCTCAAATAGAATTGCCGCGATCTGTTTGAGTATTTTTACCAAAGTGCTGACTTATATGTAGACTTATTTATTACTTACTTGCGAGATTGCTGCTATGAGATCTGATCGCTCTTTGATGTCCCGCTAGGGTTCATCTTTATCAGCTGTTTTTGCACGAGCATTCCATCTTACGTCTTTATTACCATTTAGTTACTAGTTTGCCCACCACAAAAGTGTCAATGCAAACACCAGTATCAGTAAGCCGAGTTCACACGACCACATCGTCATCAGCAGAAGCAGAGTTCCACATCGCCGGTGATGTTAAAATCTTACAAGAAATAGGGGTGCAACC
>MU871385.1:8429-23533 GCA_036418205.1 Ostertagia ostertagi
GAAGTAACCTTTATTTTTTATTTATTTATTTATTTATTTATTAAACTGCACTTTTTGGTGCGCCCAACAAAGCCAAAACTCGTGTTAGTCGAACATAACATAAACGAAGGAACAAAACAAAACACATTAGGCAGTTATTTAAATGAAACCAAGTACCAAGTACCAAACTGCTACTGCCGGCAGACAACATACCCCTAACTAGACGGCTAAAGCTGAGGACAACGAGTCGTCATTATGAAGAAGCCAGAGTTCCATGCCAGTTGATCAAAACGCAAGCAACCATCCGGCTAACGGACAAAAACGCAAGACACCAAGAACGCAACGCACCATCAGTCACCCGTGTATACCTGAAGTGTTGAGAAGACTGCATCAAGTGCATAGGCCTCTCAACGAAACTGTTTAAATGCGTAGTACAGCAAGGTGCAAAGTCAGCCTAGGCAACGCAACCGACCGTAGTCGTTCCCGGGCGGGCCAAAATAGGTGCCTCTTTGATCTAAATACGAACCCAGGGCGTAAGACCTAGGCCCAAGTGTTCAACCAGAATACTTGTTGACCTGCACCGACTTGTGGACATAAAATTATATTCAATTTCAGGTAAGCCTAGGTGACTGGATGGGAAAAAGCACAGACAAAAAAGTCTCTTAAAATTGAATCTTTGAGACTAGTGCGAAAATAATAGCCCAGATACGACTCGAAGTTATGCGCTGCAGCCGTGAGATAGGGGAAACGTCGTCTAAGGCAAATAGACATGAAACAAACGGTATTGTTAGTATATGAGAAACACTCAGCATATCCTGATAGGAGAAGACACAAAAAAAACGTCGGCTGCCCTCTATGGAAGAAAAAGTGCGAAGTGTGCTGCTGGCCTGAAAAAAGAGGAAAAGAAGAAACCATGGAAAGGTATTGGATGCGGGAGCTGAAGATTCTGTCAGGCAAAATCTTCAACACCTAGAACTTCGAATAAATCTAACTTCTTTAACCTACTTTTGAAAACTCGGCTATTCTCAGAACATAACACCTCCCTGGGAAGACGTCGAAACCATCTGGCTATACGGTAGAGAAGAGAAGTTGAACAGCTGATTTGAACTTCTGTTATGAAAACTTACATAGTCCAAACTAAAACCGTTCCCCCTCTCACTGCTTGGTCTAAAGACCCAGTACTTGCTGGGGAGCATTTTCAATTCTCTACGAAAAATTCGGAAACCAAATACAAGATCCGAAAGAATCCTTCTGTACCGTAGTGTTGTTAGACCCAATCGTTCTAATCGCTCGCCATGGCTGGGGAGAACACGCTCGCGTGAGCTCTTATTGACCCGGAGGAAAACCAGTCTTGTGAACGTGTTTTGTACTCTTTCGAGCTTAAGAATGTCCTTTTTAAGAGTCGGGTTCCAAACTTGGGAACAATATTCCAAATAAGGCATAACATAAGCTCGATATAGACGAGTAAGTATATCTGGTACATCACTATGTGTATTCCGAAAGATGGTAAAGAGGGAACTGTAAGCTTTACTGATCACATTCTCGATATGAGTGGAAAACTTCAAGCGGCCATCAATTAAAACACCCAAGTCTTTAAAACACTATCACATTTCTTCAGCATAACACCATTGACATAGTAATCTCGAGCTACTCCGTCACCAATGTGGAGTACAAAACATTTACTCAAGTTGACCATTAAGTCAAAATTCCTAGCCCACTCATCAAGCTTCTCGATAGATTGTTCAAGAGCTCTAGAGACCTCGTCACGATTGTTTTCGTTGTAGCAACCATATATCTTCACATCATCCGCGTAAACCTGCACTCTAATATTTAGTGAGGTTTTGAGAAGCTGTGGTAGCTCAATTGTATATAAAAGAAACAAAAGTGGAGATAGAGCACCACCCTGGGGCACACCACTCGTGCAATGATGTCTCTTGGAGTAACCACAACCTACTCTGACAGTCATATATCGATCACACACAAATACGATTCAATCCATTTTATTAGACGACCACCAATTCCTAATCTTTTGAGAGTCAGTAGCAGTTTTTGATGATTGACTTTATCAAATGCCTTCGACAAGTCAACATAAACAACATCGACAGATTCACCGCGATCCAAGGCGAGTTTCCAATCAAACAAGCTATCAACCAGATTGGTGGTGGTACTAGCTCCTGGAAGAAAGCCGTGTTGCTCTGGTGGGATAAGATTGAACTTACTACACCAGGTCAACATTTTCTCTCTTATCAACTTTTCCATCACTTTAACTGGAGTGGGTGTAATACTTATTGGTCGAATTCAGATACGGACTGCGCCTTTGAAATTTTGGGGATAGCCGTAATCAGCGCTTCTTTCCAGATCTGAGGAACCTCGCTCAACATAAAAGAAACGTTGAAGATGTGTGCCAGAGGCTTAGATAGCGAAGAAGCGCATTTTTTGAAGACAATAGGGGGTATCCCATCGTAAGGTTCTGTTGTAGAAGGTTTGAGACGTCTGAGTAGTTTGCAAATGTCAGAAGGGTAAAAGTAGAAATTATCACAAAGTCGCTGGGCGGGTGAATCGCTAGCAACACCAGCCAATGGTTCATTAGATGAATCTTCTCCAGAGGAACCTTGTTTCGAAAAAACACTCGCGAAGAACTCGCCTAAGGCGATAGCCTTGCTGGCTTCTGAATGACATGCTATTCCATTTTGGTCAACAATTAGGGGTAAGCGGGGACAACATTTCATTTTCTTATTTATGTAAGCGAAAAGATGCTTTGAAGAAGATAGTGATGCCAAACGCCGTTCGCGATGAGCCCAAAACTTTTTGAGATGATAATTAATGTCGCAACATACTTTCTTATATAGACTGTCATTCATTGGATTGGAGGAGTTTAGAAATATTCGCTCTTTTTGCAAAAGCAGATTACGGATCTGTGTGGGAAATCTTAAGAAGGGGGCCTGAGGAGTCTTCATAGGAACATGTAAAGATAGCTTCTCGTATACAATTGAGCAAAATCTGCCATACAAGTCGGATGCCGAAACATAGCCATCAAATTCCCTTAGCCACTTGACTTTATTAAAACTTGTGTTAAGAGAAGTGTAGTCAACATTTAGGAAATCCGGTTTGGGTACCAGCTCAGGACCGCATGAAATGACAGAATCAACAACAAAATGAAGAGTTGTGTGGTCAGATGTACTAATAGGGGGGAGGCTGTGAACGTTCCGCACAATGGGAGATGACGTTAAGATGAGATCCAGAGTGTTACCCATATGCGTAGGATGGTTCACTAGTTGACTCAAGCCAGAATGCGAGAAAAACCTTAGGAAATTTCCCGAGGAAGCATCTAAGGGGGTGGGGCCATTCCAGTCGACCCTGAGATTAAAATCTCCGAGAATAATGGTATCTTGCCTAGAGGAAGCTAGGGAGGTGAGCAAATCAATTAAGTCGTCATCATCTTTTTTGATAGAATTGGGTGGGCGATATACTACAACAAATCTGATGCAGGACAGCTTCGTGGGGCAAATCAGATCAACGCAGAGTACATCACAATTAAAATCGTAATCATGAGGAATAACTTGCAGTAAGAAAGTACTCTTGAAAATACAGCAGACGCCACCGCCCTTACGTCTGGTCCTATCACACCGGTACACACTATATGGTAAATGACTCAAAAGTTCAGAATCAACAACACCAGTTTTTAACCACGTCTCGGTCACAAAAACTAGGTCTGGTTTCTTTTCAATGAGGAACAGCTGCAGGTGATGCAATTTGTTAGTCAGACTGCGAGAGTTAAATAGAAAACAGGAAAGAGGACATGCCTGACCTCGCGGATCTACGCGTTTCCCTGATTCCTGGTGGGTAATTCAGAGACATGTTTAAGTTGACCTCTGAAAACGACCCACTCCTTTGTTTTTTTGCCCATATTCCTTTCATGAGCGATCTGCCTGAGCTCGTAATCCTGCTTTCTCTCCTCCCTAGTCATGCTTCGCCGCACAAAAATATCGGAAAAGCCGACTAGACGGAGATTCCTAGCGTTCCCCAACGCTCTGCGCCAATGAGCCACTGTTGGTAGCACAACCTTTACTAACCGTGGTCTACCGGGCTCAACCTTGCCCATGCGGAAGATCTCGCAGGGCTTACACTCAACGTCAAGAGCATCTAGTAGCTCTGAAACGTTATGCTCCAGTTGAGCCTGACGTTTGGAAGGAGGGAGATCTCCTTCACTCTCCTTAATACCGGCGAAAACGATGCTGCGCGATCTCTTTTCCTCGGCTAGAGAGGCAGAGATATCTTTTGGGATTTTCTCAGACCAGTTCACTGCCCCCATCATTTTCTGAAGATCACCGTCTTGTTTGATCTCACTAATGCGCGGAAATGCAGCATCATGCCACAGACATTTGACTTAATAGTTCACTTCCCACTTGTCTTCTAAGCAGCAAAAGTTTGGACGAAGAAGTAGACTGAGATTGAGAACCATAAGTTTTGCTGCGAGTGACTACTGCCATTATGAGCGCTAACTATATGCCCTTCAAATGATCTTTGATAGACACTTTTTTGGACTTTGAACCCGACGCGCTCTTAAATTGATCGGATCGATTCCCGCAATGAAAATCACAAATAGCAAAGCTTCAAAAAAGGATCGCCAAGTCGAGGGTGACACAACTAGGACGAGAAATGTAGAGGTCCAACTAAAAGACTCGTAGGGGAAGAAAATTATAAGCAGCGATGCAAAAAATAGTGAAAAAAAACGTGATAATCACAACAGCGAAAAACACGACCGCCCGCCAACGGTGCACGACGCGTTATGGTCTTTCGACCTGTACTTCCTGCCCTCTTTGCGAATTACACTATCTCTTAATCGCATGTGCTTCCTTAGAAGCCCACAGCGGAAGCAAAGAGGTTCGTAATTTTCCGCAATTTTGAAAGATTTCTTAACGCTTTTCTCTCACTTCGAATCACTTCGCATCCCTACGAGTAGAATTTAACCATCACCTTAATGAATCCTGGACCTTGCTTTAAGTGGAGAGACCCCCCTTGCATGAACAAGAATTCTGAAGGAATATTCAATAACACTTCATTCACACTTTACCGCTCCTTGCCTATGCCGCATCGAACAGCTTTTGATTACACAATTAAATTATGTGCAATAGGAAACGGGCTGGCCAAATGTAGACCCGACGATCGAACACCGTCATGGGTCGAGTGGATAGCCAGTTACAGACGAACGAATCAACGTCCGATTGCTCCGTATTAAACTAATTCAATTCGGACTCGGGCAGAAGTCGAGCAGAAGCCCTCTTTTTCAGAATCTCTAGTTATTAGTCGCTACGCGCGATAGGCACTTACAAGGGAGGTCTTTCAGGGCAACGTGAGCTCTTTGGAAACGATTTAGTGATGTGCAGGACACGTCATGTAATGACCCCACAAAACTACGTTTCCTGTTTTGCTGAATCAGTTTAGTAGTACAAAAAAGGTGGTGAAAATAATACGTCTTGAGATCAGTTTCCGTTCGGTCTACGTAAATTGCATCTAAGGTTGGCGGCACTTGTTGGCTTCAAAATGGTCCTGACGATGAATTTGACATCTGATTTTGATATTTAGCGCGATTTGGCACCAAACCGTAGGCGCCAACCCAAATGCAAAATTTAGTCGCCACGGGGGATCGAACCCTTAACAGTACCTTATGCTTCTTTTTTGGTACTGCTATAACCGTTCAGCGAAAATGAAACATGGTTTTGCGTTCCCTACATGCGTCCCTACAATATGCACAAAACCGTTTTGAAAAAGCGCACCTTGCCCTGAAAGACCTCCCTTGTAGAGTCCTCAATCAAAATTTCGCAGGCATTCTTCCTGCGGAAATGAGCGAAGCTCCTCTATGGCTGTGCTACTTATAGCCCACTTTTTCCTCACATTGTCTTCAATCGCCAAAAAAAGTTGCAGTTTAACCCATAGAACTAGGAGTATTTCAAAGGAAATCGATTTTTCAGGCGAAGGAGGATGGTCAGCAAGGAATGGAGACAGTGGAAGAACTGCGCGTTCGAGCTCAACAGCGAGACGTTGCCGAAGAGCAAGTGCGTTTTTCAGCAGCATACTGTTATACTTAAACTGTTCTTTTAAATTTGACAAAAGTATATTTCAGGTAAACGGCGATCTCTGCAATGGCAAAGTGTACTTGGCTACGATCAAAGAGGGAGAACCGGACTTTGAAGAGCCATTAGTGATCCGGTTGTCAAAGCCTACGGTAGGTTTTTGTATGATAATTCTCATATTGCTTCTTGAAATCTTATTATAACGAGTTCACTTGCATAGCCATTTCCCTATGGAACAAGGCTGATAGATGAGAATCTTAACTGCTTTGCGAACGCTTTGACCTCTTTGTTCTCATTTAGACAATTTCGCAAACGGCGCAATGCATTAGCTCACGCCCTCTGTGTAAATTCTTTACGTGACCTGTCGTTCTTTAATCTTTGAAAGTAATAAAAAAGCGAGGCAGCCAAGGTCCAATCAACGGTTCCACCCGTGTATTTTTTCTTATTTAAGCAAGAGTTTCGCTATCCTCTCACATTCGTATGGCCGCGAACTGGGCGAAAGCTGATATTACTGGTGCTTCAGTGGCGACCTTACTCTTATGACCAGCAGGCTACATTTTTAGTCGAATTAAAAGCCGGTAGAATGAAAAGTAGCTCATTGGAAAATAAGGAACGAGTGGGAGGGAGGCAGGATGAAAAAATCATGTGAAATTAGCGATGAATTCCAGAATAGGACCTTTCTTGCTCTTTGATTACCGCATGAACTACCTCATCGTTTGCCTCCTTCAACACACGCTCCTCTGCTACGTTCTCAAGGAAGTAATGCGAACCACCCGTTTGCGTTCTGCTGGGGCCGTAGCCGCCATGTTGGCATTGGATGGGTCTCCCATCGTCAAGGGACTACTCAAGTCGGTCCTTCCACCGCCTCAATCAATGTTTACTCAGTGCATGAGCCTTCTAGAAGAGCGCCCAAACCTCAAGGAGCCGCAGCATGCCTTCTCTCCCAGCATAGTCCGGGTAAGCAAGCCAGCCCCTTTGGCGGAGCTGCTGGACCTAGCTGCACCACTTCGTCATCACTCTCCTACCGTACCGACCGAGTTCAAGTAGTCCCGTCGAGCTCGGGGACCCCATCTCCTCCCCAAAATTCAGCATATGGCCCCAGCAGAAACGCCGAAAGGGCTGGTTTGCTACTTCGTAATCACCTTAATCATTCGCCGTGTAATCTAACTGACTAGTGATAGAATACCGATGGGCGTTCTGCGCCAAATCGCCACAGGGAAGGCCCTTGTTAGATCGGCAGGGTGGGGGGGGCGGTCCCCACCTAGGGGTCCGATTGTCTCCACTAGATAAATGTCACCGTTCTTCCTCCGAATTCTTTCCTTATCGTGTCTCCTTTAAACGAGTCCGCGCATTTTACTGATTAAGCCAAAAATCCGAGGAATCAAAAAGATTTATGATTTGTGATTTATTATCGGGTATCATTAGTAAGAACACAACATCAAGACAGAAACAGAAACAAGTAAAAAACTCGGAATTAAATGGAGTAGCAATGGTGGAAGCTGCGTGGGAGTGGAAAGTCAGCGAGAAGGCAGTGCCGCCAAACTGCCAGTAGCTCCTGCGGAAGCGGCGACGCAGAAGCTCCGATACCGGACTTAGAGCTATAAAGCCAATTACTTTTATAGAATAGAGCGAAACGAACCCTCTTATTCTTAGCACATTATCAAAATGTTGTTAGTAGGTCCGCCAACTTGCCGAGTTCCAACTCTTCCGCATCGCAGGCCCAACAGGGGGATTATTTCTAAAAACAACATAAAGAAATGAGACGTAAAATTGAACAAACAGATAAAACATAAAAGTCTGCAAATCATTACAAATTTAGGTAAATTAGCTGTAACCGAATTAATCGCTTCTCTGTCTCTTTGAATTTAAAAAGATAAAAGCTGTATTGGCTCACTAGTTATTGCTGAGGTGATGTCGAGCACTCTCCAATCGTCTGGCAAGAGAAACTCGAGAACCGCGTGGAGCGTGGGAGGGAGGGGAAGGAGTGAACGTAAATCTGGCTATGTGGGCTCACTGAGCTGAGGGTCCCCACTTCCGGGCGAATTTCGTAGCTTCTGGAACAATGTTAAGTTACCGCTTATGTTGGACCAATGATCACTACCAAGTCAGTCTCCTGGACCAACTAATACACAGAAAACTATCGCGCCTCTGGCACTAAAGTTGCACGGTAGTGATTCACAGCTATATTGCTTGCTGATGGCGCTAATCGAACGAAACCGCACAGGTACAATTCGCATCAAGGGCACATCAATTTTGTGAGGTCGGGTCTGTCAGCGTTTTTTCTGAGGTGCTCTTCACTACCGCATCAAAAGTGTAGCCCTGCCCATCCGGGTGATCGCTGTTCCACACACACTCGTCTCTTTAATCACACCCCTCCTCCAAACATAAACTCTGAACACCCGGCGTCCCGCGCCGCCTTTTTGCCCTCTTGCATCTCCGAATTGCATACTCAAAAAATGTTAGTATTCGAGATGTGCTAGGGAAGCAGTGCCGCGCCAACCAATAGCGGCGATCCAAATGCTAGATCTCAGCACTCAATATCCCACCCTACAAAGACAATCACCTGCCCACATGGCCGAAGTGCGGAACATTGATACTCAGTACCGCTGACACACTTAACAGTCAATCACCCAACTCAGTATTGGCGGCCCAACCTACCATCGCGCGATCGCCGTCGGGGCTGTCCGAGAGCCCGCTAGTTGGAAAAATTATCGTGCAAATTGTACCTCCCCTATTCAAGGAAGTATTATTATCCATTGTCACCACACAATCACACAACCAAGTGACAGGCACGCTTTGAATGCACATGACTTCTAGTTTCTAAATTGTGCTGAGCTTTTTTCTAAGCACACCTATTTCTCGAGAGTGGGAGACGTCGAGAAATTGTCGAGGAAATTGAAATTTACATGCGAGTTCCCACTCTTAGGAAGACAGTAGCTGTCTTCATTGGCAATGCTTTGAAAATCCGAGGAAAGCGTTGTAAAGTAGAAGATTCACGCTTTCTAACAGGTGCTCCATTTGTTTCAAAACGCTTTCTAGTTCGCGAGAAATCTGCGTCGACCCGGGTTGATGAACTTTTGATAACGACCTCCCTCTCAACAGTCATCGGACGCAATCCGAGCCGCCTGTCGAAAGATTTCCTCGACGTTTATTTACCCTCTGCTGCAACACTTTTCGGGTCTCCCGCAGCCCGTCGATAGACCTGGAAACTATCATAACTAATCAACTGCTACTACAAATCATTCAGTAATATGTTTATTTCAGGATCCATCTACCCTTCACATCGAGGGCGGCTATTCAGCGTTTGGTGTCGATACAGAACTATACTGCTGGTTGTTCGGTGTGTGCTCTCCAGTACAAACGTTGCTATCAGAATCGTCGCGCAGTCGAACGTTGGCTTTGATGATACGAAAACGAAAAGCTTCGAGCTTCTAATTAACGCTCGTGTACTGATTATCCTGGATGTAATCCCCTCCACAAAACTCCAGGTGACGTCACTATCCGGACGATGTCAAATCAACGTTGACGTCATAGACGTGAACGATAACGCTCCGAAATGCGTTCACGACACCTTCACTTTTTATGTCACCGAAAATCACAAACCAGTTGGTTCTGGGAGAGGTCACGGTAAGCATTTTGGCATATCGATTTTTACCACTTGTTTAATTATTTTATTTAATTTGTTTATGGGATGAAACAATACAACTTATCTCTTTGTATCATCTGTTTCCGGAGTTTATCTCGAAACATGCTCCCTACTATATACCTCATAACCTTCAAGTAGGCTTAGTTGTTGACTCCGCCATAAAACTGCCATCTTCTGTGCGACATAACATTATTCATCGACCATCTCACATGCATTATCGGAAATTGCTATGTAATGTAATGTTTTATGTTGTGTTGTGCTTATAGCCGATAATAAGTAATAATAATAATTAATAATAATAATAATAATAATAATAATAATAATAATAATAATATAATAATAATAGTAATAATAATAATAATACCTTAGCATGTACATAGACTTGCTGGACCAGCCCGATGTACAGTTCAAGTTTTTATCCCCCGACGTCCGTCCATATTTAACCGACCCGCAGAGGAATGGGAGGCTTGGTTGGCCCGGTCGACTCACGACGCAGGACCGCAGCGCCCACTAGAGGCTGTAAATTCACGTGTGAACCCCACAACATCTTGCTCTCCTGTTACCGTGACTTTGAAGATGTCGCAGAAATATAGTAAAATATAAAGGACCATAGAAGCAATAGTAACCTTATCTTCGACCAGCCGCTATAATGGAAGCGAATAGCGAAACGTAGGCTAATGAATGTGGCTTATTTCCAGCTACGCTTTTGTTCGAAACTGTGTGTTAATGTATTTCTCGCGCAATAAAAACTAGCTATAAACCAATTCATTTCCGCGGACATTTCTTGAAGTATCACCATAACCTTTTAGAGAATCGTTTGTCGCCATCGCTTTTACTTCTAACTGACGTATCATTACTTCTCATGCCGTGCCTAAAACATAGCTGAGTTAATCAAAAGACAACTCTGGATCAGGTCAAGAGTTCGTTGAGAAATTCTCCATGAGGGGAACGTATTTGTGATTTATGGATTGGTGCCATATTTCGGGTACCCGGCTCTCGTGGTGATAGAAGCTGACGCTTTTGCATTTGCGGAGAAGTTTTCTTCGAAATTTTTTCTCCATCTCTAATCATGTGTACTAAGAGAGTATGGATGGATTGTATAGAAATGCTGTTATTAGCGCTTTATATATCCGGAAAGCAACCTTGTCTCACTCCTTCTAACACTCTCTCCCGGCAACCCGCTGCGATTTCGTATAACTTCGTATAATGTATGCTATACGCCTTTCTCACTGCTCTAACACTCGTTCTTTAGGCAACCGATGCTGACTCTGCTATCTACTCACCTATCCGGTACAGTATTCATGGAGAGGGCGCAGAGCTGTTTGCGATTTCGGAAGAAGGCGAGTTCCGATCCTTGGTGCCCATCGATCGGGAAGAGCATGACAAATTTGAGCTCACAGTGAGAGCCACCGATGCAGGAGGTGAGGTTATTGTTGTGCCCAAATTTCACGGTCGCTCTCTGAGCATCATACTTTGCTCTTCCAGCGGGATTCATGTGAAGAAATCTTTTTTTCAGGGAAGTCAACGGATTGTCCAGGGAAAGTTGTTGTTCGAGACATCAACGACAACACTCCAACTTTCGAACATTCCGAATATCTGATTGAAATTGAAGAGGAAAAAACATTGAAGCAAAAGCTCGAGGTAACTCATTCCGAATTCAATCGCTCACTATCTTTAAGTTGTATCTACAGGCATCCGACCCTGATATTGGTGAGAACGGTGAGATTGTCTATACTCTGGAGAACGTGCCTCAAGGCTTAGCCGTGGAGGCATCTGCTGGAATTCTGTTCATTGGCAAGCTCGATCGTGACACCATGGACAGTGATTCAGTTCGATTCGTGCTTCGTGCAACTGATCGTGGACATCCACCACGGACATCTGTCACCAATGTCACCATCAACGTGAAGGTACAGTATCATATGCGTGAGGTCATAAATGTGCTGCAAGACAAGCCTCGTTCTGAATAAAAATGTTCAGTACTTGGAGAAGTTGCTCGTGGATGGTCCCCGGCTCGTGGGAGTAGTTTCAGCCATCATGAATGGCGGTTCCGGGGTGGAGGGGAGGGGGCCAGAAAAGTTCACCGGCGGCGCGGACGCGAGCGCGTGCTGGTGACGTCAAAATGACGTCGCAGCTGCGGCAGGCTCAAAGGAAGGGCAAGCAGTGGCCAGCGCCGCTGCCACTTCGTCCAAACAGTGCCGGGTTTCTGGCACTATACCAACTTGTTCAATTAATTGTGGCGCGAGAGAAATGTTTGGGTTCCCGACAGGAGGCCCGTCGCGCGGCAAGAAGGCAGAGTCAGCGGACGAGTCGCAGCGCGTACTGTAGTGATTCGCGTCAAGTTAAATAGAATGTACCATGCACGTCCTACATCGCACATCACGCGCTGCAACTCGTCCGCGACTCTGCCTTCTTGCCGCGCGATGGGCCTCCTGTCGGGTACCCGAAATGTTTTGTTATGTACGGGTAACATCCTCGCAATAGGAGTTGGGGTTTTTTGCGAATGCGGAGGAAGTCGAGGCTTCCAGATGCAAATCCAAGGAGTACACAGTCATGTTGAAGTTTTTAAAATGAGTCTGTGCTCAAAGCTGGACTCCTACTTACTTCCACTTATTACTCAGTGATGCAAGAGTACGATATTCTCTCGGAATACTCAATGTATTGAAGTAATGGTGGCAGAGCTAGCCCTTGCTCTCTCCCTGCCGCCTGTGACGTCACCAACACGCGAACGCGTCCGCGCCGCCGGTGAGCTTTTCCATGGAGCCGGTTGGAGGCAAGAGACGATCACAAACGTAATGCTATGATTGAATCGCAGTTGAATACTGCTTGGAAAAACCGAACAAATCAACTATTTGAATCGATAGCTTGTTGTTAAATTCGTTGGGGAGGGCAAAACCATAGTTCATCTTTATTTATTTTCAATCGTTGAAATCACAACTTCAACAGATAAAAAAAAATCTGTTCGAATACCAGAAAGCTGTAGAATAAATGCTACTTGATGATAAATTTCAGGACATTAACGATAACTGGCCTTCATTCACTAACTCACGCTATTCCTTGGTATTGGACGCGAATATCAGTCCAGGCGGGGTAAGTTCTCTTCTACTGATTAGCACTTTATCACTGATACAGATTACTTGATTTAGCATTGATACAACTTTTAGAGCCAAATGTGTCCAATTTACCTCAAAGCTTCTACTACAATTGCCTTTCGCCTTTTTTCACTATCGCTATTTCCGGATTGCCTTAGAATTTCCTTACTCTAGTATTTAATTAGACCCTTTGACTACCTTGAAATACCGTAGATAAAGCCCGCTAGAAGGTAGCATAGTTCGCTAAATGGGGGCTATCAATACAGCGGTGCGCTATTGAACTGATTGCTCGTTTCGCTTGTTTTTTTTTGTATTATTTTGTGTATATGAATAAAAAAGCTCACTGGGAGACTTGCGCTGAGAAAAAAAAGTGAGAAGAATAGAAACGCGCACTCTTACCATAAAAATGAAGGCGGACTCATCTATGAGATTTTTCGGCTTTTTAATCCTTACTTCGACGATGATATGCTGTTCAGCTTTTTTGCGGTTCTCTCTTGCTCGAAAAATCTTTCTGAATGACTGCACTCCTTCCAGGGACCACTTGAGCATAGAAAATTTTTTATATAAGAATATTTATTACACCAGCTTAGCTTTTAGCCCTTTTCAGATAGTGGTAGTGGAATCCTGACTTTTCTTCTACAGTTGTCTTCTTTTCCCATTACAGTGCTCCTTTGCAGTTCATTGATGTACATACCATTGAATTTGAATGTTTTGTAGTAGATGATTATAGCAACACATCAATTTAGGTGATCGGAGCGGTTCAGGCCGATGACGCTGACGCTACCGCGCCAAACAATGCCATAGTGTACGTCTCTGAAGACCCACGTTTTAGGATTTCTGACAGTGGCGAGGTGATCTATGCGGGCGAAGGTGTTTTGAGTAAGGTGAGATATTGAATAATGACTGATATAAAGCTATTCAGCACTATAGCTTCTCTACTTTCGCTTAAGGGCTTCTAAGGGCAGCAATAGCTATAATTTGGGTGTTCATAAAGGGGAAAAATTGGTAGTGGGAAGGGTGCAGGCGTGTGAAAGTAGACGATAGGTGGCTTTTTCGCGGCAGAAGAAGTACTATCGACGCCGATGATACCTCAGCACCAGGGTCCCGTGACGATTGCACGTTTTCAAAATTTTTCGAAAAAAGTTTCGATGCGACCCTACCACCACCATGAGACTCAGGAGGCTACCCCAATACTGCCAACCTTTTCCTTGCTCGGACCACCACCGTCACCATCGTGGCTATTTCTATAGCATTTGATGGGGGTATATTAGTGCAATGAAACGACAAATTTTCTTATCTACTCCCACCTATCCACAAATTCCACAAATTGCTAATCCCACTTATCCCACTCCACCCTTGAAATGCGACCCCCTTCCTAAAACCACAAATGCGATTTCTCCTTAGAATACAGCCAACGCACGGTTGACCATGCTCAGCAGCCTCTACCCACCTCGTACACGCCCCCAACCGCACGTGTAGGGCATGATAACGCATTGCACCTGGAACGGGATGCAGTGAGCGTTTCCTCTTCTCTTATGAGTGCACTATTGTGCAATGGACCATCGAACTGAATGGGAGCTGCCTTTCGATCGTCAGTAGCATGATACCAGTGTTCATCTTCGCCGTAGCGGTCTTTATGCCCCAGTTAATTTCTTCACTCCTGAAGTCAGCGGATGAAAGAAGAACTGCTGCCAGAAACAGCATTAATAATTAAAAACAAGTTGAAAAAATAAGTTCTTCCTCAAGCTTTCAATCGTTTGTGGCTGGCGGCCAACTTGGCTTTCCTCTTTTCACCTTTATCGACATCAACTCATTACGATGCTATCTTTAAGAGGTTGGGTTGAACTAGCAGTGAAGTGGTTCACGATAGTCTTATTAAGTGTCTTTGTTTGAAATGGAGATACCACCTAACTACTCTTCTTAATCGTTGCACTAAAACCAAGCCATTTTCAGGACATCTCTGCCGAATTCCGCGTATTTGCTGTGGATGGCGGCGAGCCACCACGGAACAGCTCGGCCACTGTTGTAATCAACGAGCATAAGTCTTCTATGCAAAGCGAACATACCGCGCAGATAATGTTCAACGAAACTTCAGAAAGGTACAAGTTAACAAGTATAGAAACTCCTTTCCAAGAGTTCATTTTTGAAGCTAATGGACTTCACAACTCTGTTCTCGGCTTATCATCAGTCTACCTCTGTGACTGGGCAGAGGTGTCCCCCAAGAGACCCGTCGCGCGGCGAAGGAAGAGACGCAGACGCGGCAAAGGACAAGTCGCAGCGCATACTGTGGCGGCTAGGGCGTCAGCTTATATAGAG